>JARFOD010026952.1:0-10752 GCA_031763545.1 Mopalia muscosa
CAAACCACCCCGCCATATTCCCGGTTAGAATGCGCATGCTGACACACGAATATTTTTAAATCAAAATTTGATTCAAGCAATGAAGTGCAGGTCATACCTTCCCATCGGAATTTAGGGCTTGTCGCTATGACTTTGATACCTGACATACAATGGCCACAAGAAAATGGGGAAGGTAAGAAGTCATTTAGGGCTAGGATGGTCCATGGGTACCTGGATCTAATCTAGTGGAAGCCAATACAGACAGACTTACATATACCAAAATATGCAGGGTTCTGTATTGGTAAAAGTTTATCAGACATGTAACAAAAGTCTATATAATATAGCCTTTTGTACATGAATTACATGTGGCAGAAACTATGTTAGCCTAGACCTTCAGAGTTTTTTAAGTGTTATATGCCGTGAAACCATATTTTCTTGTCAAATACCACATAGCTCATCTGCAAATCCAGCACAGTTCAAAATCTAACTGAGTGGTGTTTGACGTTTTGAAGTTGTGTCTCCCGTATATATGCGTTTATTTTTTAGTTTTTTTTACATTTGTGAAATTTGTGTTAAAATTCAGTGAATAAAGAATCAATCAATCAATCAATCAAAAGTAAACTATTTATGTATTGTTTACTGACGTTGTTGTTGTAAGATATGTGACTGAACTGTCATCAGTGACATCGACTAATTTATAGGAAATTTACGTACAGTAAGAGGCATGGAAAAACACTAACAAAACAACGTTGATCTTTATATATTTATAAACATTCTTTGTATTAAAAACAATAGTACTTTTTGACATTACCGTTTTACGGAACATTAAACTTAAAGTTCATTTGTCCGAGTTTGAAGATCCCGCGTAGTTTCTGGTGACGTCATCATTTTCTGTGGCCCAAACGATCCACATGCTCTTGGTGAACCGTATGTAAACAGATTAACTGATAAGGCGAGTGTGGCTTACGACAGATAACAGCATCAAGAAAGCACCAACAGTGGTAGGTATTTATTCCGGACTTACTAGATTAAACATGGGTTGTTGTGTTTTTTTAAGTTTTAAAAGCATAGTGAATTGTATACCTACAAAATCCATTATTTTCTTATATTATTTATTTAGAAACATATGCATTGTACTCTGTATAGGCTTTCAAGTTAAGACTCGAGGATCCGCCCCCTTCCGCGAGTCGCTGTGTCTTAATTCAACATATGCCTAGGTCTGCTTCTGAATATCACAGATATTGACAATGTCAAAAATAAGAAAGTTAAGGCAACTCAAAGAAACGTCAGTTTTGTTCTGACTCAATTCTTGAGAACTTTATTTCAAAACCTCTTCTGATTACGGACATCAGCTTTTAGGCTTACATGCATTATAGGCGATACAGTAATTTGTCAGTTGACACCATCTAAACTTCCTTTTGGAGATTCGCTTTGCTTTATTACACATTTCTCCTTAAAATATTTTTTTTAAAAAGCAACAACAAAAAAACGACTCACAGAAAAAGAATATGCCTTTTTATTTCGCGGGTATTCCCACACATATTAGCTTAAATAGCATATTCATCATGTACCAACTAAATTATAAATATTGCAGCACCATATTGTGATAATGATATTTCAAATCTTGTTTACAATCCAATAAGTAATGTATTCGGATAATTTATACATATTTGATTGGGTTTAAGTCTAATTAATTAGCTTGACTTGTCAGTAATTAAGCGAAGTCAAAGTATAGCGAACGCATCGACACTGAAATTCACCTACGCCAAACCGCTTTTAAAAAAAATGTTATATCCGAGTAGACTGATTTAGTAAAGATCCATATTCATATGTATGCAATTGTATAAAATATAATGTACGTATATTCTAGGATTGGAATTATATCATCGCAAATATTTAAAACTAACCACTGAGATATATTTATTTTTTAAATTAAGTGATTAATCGTAAATTAATTGACCAAACGGACGTGCGATTCAAGCCCTGGCAGTGAGGAATTTGCCAAATGTGCAGACCAATATATGGAAATGACGATATATGTAAATATATAATGAAATATTATATGTTAGTTTCTATCCCATTTACATAGACCTACATAATCACAAGATGTTTGTCTTATAATTAGCAGATGACGTTATAAATATATACATTTACTAGCAACCAAATCCCTTTAATGTTACAATAAAACGAATTGCATATTTGAGTTAAAAATCGATTTAAGATTTCCGGGATAATTGTCCCAGATATAGCAGTGTGTTAAAATGTAGGAGTGTATACGCCATGCATGCCAATAATAAATATTTCAACAGGGTGTATAGTCGAAACATGATCAATATACGCCTATATCTTGCGAAATGTATGTTGACTCTTTTTGCAATACGAGGTTTATTCATTTGTATTTATTTATGCTCGGATTAAGTGAAACCTATATTACCGGTAGTGTAAGGCGTGCCAAAAAACCTAACTGATGAGATTCAAGTTATTTCGGGATTTCGTTTGAAATAAAATCTGTAAGCCATATAAAGGTCAAAGGCGTATTGATTAATTTATTGAATTTAAAGATTCGTGAAACTATGGGTTTAAGGGATCATAACACATCCCTGTCCCAAGCAGCTTTTTCGTAGCAATTGTTCCACATTCTCATTGTATAAGTGTAGCCAAAAGCCCTTGTGCAGACTGTTATGTCAACAAAAATACTTTATATACGTCCTAGGTAATCACAGATTGACCGCTGAACTATTCAGTTTCTCACAACATGATTCAATTAACAACACCAGACAATCGGCAACTCCGTACTATTCTTAGGCACTCACCCATTACGATTACTTCACATCTATTTCTGTGTTAAGCTTCGGGAGCAGATCTTTAATAGTCGATAAAATATTGCACACATAAGAAATTCCATTCCGAGCCATTGTTTAACGTTCAGCCTTCCTATAGATCTATGTTTGAATAAGGATGCTTAACTCTAGAAAACTCTGTCAACATTATCTCCGGGGTTATTGTCTTTGCTTTATCTTTTCAGCGAATCCTCGCCTAAGATGTGTCACATGGTAAACTTTAAGTTGATTGATCTATGGCTTAATCTCTCTCAAAGTTTAAGCGGAGCCATCTTCTTTGATTGGGACGGAAATGCGGTTGTCTTCTGACTCCCTATACTATAGTATGAAATAAGACTTGTCTTTTCCATCGAACTTTGATTGGATTACGACAATTTCCTCGAAGAGCAATGTATTCAATGGAGTTACACAATGTACAATTACCTTGGGAATAAGCAATGGTCAGGAACGCCAATTAAATGTGCACACGGAAAGTCAGTACTAAGTCACTAATGATAAAACCAGACGGTAAAAGTTTGAGGGGAAAATGACAATCCGTGAAAGTTGTAATTTTAAGTTCAGAGGGATGAATAATTGTAATTTTCTACACAAACTGTGAAAGGAACCTTCAGTACAATACTGTAAGAGTCGATGTTAACTGAGACGAAGTGTGTCGTCAAAAGACATGAGGAATCGTCAATTGACGCCAGTGTGGTCGGTTGGTTGACCGCAGAGTAAAACAACACCCATGTCAACTACAACGCACCGACAGCACCTTACATACAGTCAAGGACGTCATAGCATGCCAAATGGATTATTGGTGACAATTGTTTTATGGTTGTTATTCTGTCCGTGCGACTTTACGGATGAATGTGGCAACTGGAGAGAACTTGAAAATAATGATGGTGGCCGGTTAGTTTCGCCTAAATTTCCAGAACCATACCCTAGTAATTTAACTTGTGTCGTGGCCATTTCAGTAAATGAAAGCCTTCGACTGGATTTTAATATTTTGTATTTTGATTCAGCTCCTGGAGATAGTCTTTCGGTGTATCAAGAATTCCCAGGACCAGACGCAATACCACGATGGTCGTTTGGTAGCCATGTACTCAATGATACACACTTTTCAACATATCAATCAGTGTGGTTACAGCTTATATCCTTTGGACCAATAGAAACCTCTCGACGAATATTTGAAATTGAATTTGAATTTTTTGTAGATGTTTCTTCAGAATGCCCAGATGTATCCGCGCCATCCAATGGATATATGTCGAGCACGAACTTCTCGCTAAATTCTGTGATAACATTTGGTTGCGGTCCTGGGTTTGGGTTACAAGGTGCGCGATCCGTAACATGCATCAATCTAGAAAGCACAAATCCAACTTGGTCATCAGATATCCCAACTTGTTCTCCACCGTGTATCTTCACAAAGGCTAGTTTAGGATTGAGCGATTCCTTCTATGGCGTTCCCACTGATGTAAATGTCATTTTATCCCCAGATTATCCCGGTGTCATTGTTGGACCCATTGCTTGCGCATGGCAAATTCTAGCGCCAGACGGCATCGTTAAGGTTGTCATCTCCGACACAGTTCCAATTCACTCTCCGTTTAGTTTAGAGATCTGGAAAAATGCCATGGCTGATTTTCTCGATTCCGGATCAATAAAACACCTGGTTGCAAACAAAACTAATTTCGAAGAACCATTGGAATATACTATATCTGGAGAGGCAGTTTCTGTGATTCTAAGGACATCGTCCCAATCTTCGTCAGGAAAGTTCTCAATCAGTATAGAAAGGTCATCAGTGACTAACTGTGATCCTCCCCCTTTAACTAATTTCCTTGTTTATTATCATCACAAGTCACAATATGAAATAGGCGACGTCATAACGTACAGTTGTGAAGGTACATATGTGTTGACAACGAGTCGTAATGTATCGAACGTATGTCTTCCACATGGGCTCTGGTCTAATAGCAAGCTGATTTCCCTGCCGGTATGTGGTGCTGACTGTAGGCGTTGGTCTCCAGAACACCAAACCTTTATTCCGTTGATCATTTCTTCTCAACATGGTACACTATACAGCGAGGGGTATCCAAATCCCATCACTCCAGGTGTTTGTTTTTATACATTTGAAGCAGGTTCACAGGGGATATATACGTTTGATATGATCTCTGGCAATTTGACTAATACCCAGTTAACATTTACACAGACCATCGGTTCAAATACACTCGTTACGTCATGGAATTCGTCACAGTTTGTACCACGGGTCAGCACAGTGGTTTTAACGACTATTTCAGAAAATCCTACGGACAAATTCATTATAAGCTACGAAAAGCAGCATGTTGATTTCAAGTGCAAAGTGCCTCACTTGTCGGACAATTTGTTGCTCAACAACCAAAGTACACAGAGCGGTTACATCATCGGATCAACTATCGAGTTCTCTTGTAATCCCCTGTTTGACGTTTCTGGGTCGAATGAAAGTATATGCGTATTTGTAAATTCCACCACTGCGGATTGGTGGCCAGATATTCCAAGTTGTATGGGGTCGTGTGGCGGATCTCTGGTTTCGGATAACCTAACAGTTGTCTCCCCTGGATACCCGGACAGTTATGGAAGATCAGATTACACCCAGTGCCATTGGGAAATTAAAAACAGTGAAAAGAAACCTTTCGAAATTGTTGTTAAAGAAATGTATTTGTCTTCAGATGCTAATCTTACCATATCGGATTCACGCCAATTTGTTTATTTGAGCGATATGTGCCGTACCAACTGTTCTTGGGTTAGTGTTATAACAGATGGAGATTTGGTCAACATAGATTTCCATTTCGATCGAGATGGACAGGACCTGAGTTATCAAACCTTGTTTTCTATTCAACTTAGGAGTGTTTCTTTCAGCAGATGCAATTCTCCAACAGCAATATCGAATGGTGAGATTTTAGGCAATAACTATGGAGAAGGGTCTAGTATTCGGTACATTTGTCATCCACCCTATGATTTAGAAGGCCCTTCCATTTCCACCTGTGTCCGAGACAGCAGTGGAACTCTTTTCTGGGATGGCTCGCAAAGGAGATGTGTCATAATAGACTGTACTCCACCTAGTGATATAATTGATAGAATTGCTGGAAAAGGAGCAATTGCATCCCCTGGTTTTCCGAACCGAATCCTGACAGGGCATCAAGAATGTATATGGGTGATCAGGGCTGTGGTACTTGACAAACGAATTGCATTAAGTTTTACTTACCTGGATTTCCCGAGCGATCATCAGAGGAGGCCTTCTTCCGTTCTAATCTATGATACCGGGGAAAACAAGAAAGTTCTCTTGTTAAACGTAACTGGTTCCTCCTCTGCTACTAATGTTACAAGCCAGACAGACTCTGTAAGAGTGGAATACTATGGCCCCAGTGTTAACAGACAAGGTTATAGAGGCATGTACCTACAATACCAAGCTCAACCAAGACCTATCACAACAACTGACTCTGTGTCCCCTAAAGCCTCTTCAACGGAAACTTCATCAACAACAGCACTGCCAACGGTAAGGCCTTGCTTAAAATCAAAATGAAAGATTGCATTTTATATTTTTACTCATTCCACTCGAGGACTATTGGAAATAATACTAATATGCGCAACACATAGCATAGGCCATTTATTTTCACACAGAATATATTTCCACCATTAGAAAGACACAAAACGATGAAAGAATTAAGCACCTGTAGTCCATTGCGGTGAAATGTCTTTGCCTTCCTTTGTCGCTCAGGTTGTTGACGTTTCAAAGGCATAATTCTGTATAATTAAATACTGTTATCTTTAAAAACGACATGTCGACCTTACAGAAGTTGAAATCCATAGAATTGTGTTATGTTACTGCTACAACTTCTAAATGCCACTAAAACAAGTTATGTCGACCTTTATCTAACCTTGGAACCTAACAAAATAGAATCAATTTTGATTCATTTTCAACTTATGTCTAAATTTCAAAACAATTTATCTAATTCGCTCCGTTGATGGCCATTGCTGCAGTCAACCTGTTCTGTGTCGCTATCTTAATCACTAAAGTCTATTATCTAATAAGTGTGGTTAATAATTTTTATTTAATAGCCTTTAATGACCTTTGTGTATGGTTATATTCCAGGAATCCACGACAACTAAATTACCTGATAAACCAACAACAACACCAACGACAACCAGGGTAACGGATGAAACTTCAAAGCATTCAACATTACCATCAAGCACAGAAAGTTACATCTCTCCCACTACCATTTCTAGTGACAAGACAACTAGGTTTGAGGAACAACAAAAACGTCCTCAATCTTCCAACCCCGGAGGTATCGTGGCTGGAGTCATAATTCCTATAGCCTTACTGGCATTTGGAATAGGGTTTTATGTGTGGTATCGTAGGAAATATCCAGTAAGGATGATCGTAGGGAAAAACTTTCCAAAATTTTCCAACCCGATATATGAAAAGGGTTCCTCAACTCTGACACTTGTCAAAGAGGATATGCCAATAAATGATCATAAGGAATAAAGATGAATTTTTTAACTTCTAAATTAACTTATTCACGAAAAGGTCCAGCTTTTAATAGTTTTTTTTTGTGTGGAAATGAACAATGAAAAATACCTATATTATGAGCATTAATTGATTGCCAAATTTATGATAGATCGAGATATCGATTTATTGATTGATTGGTGGATGTATGCTGTGCCCAAGTCTATTAACTTATATGATTGCAATTAACTCCAACAGGAATAAGTGACACTAACAAAATCATAAAATGTGCTTTGCTCTGTTGGGTTCTAACCAAATAAATACATTATCAGCGATCCTAAGATGCAGCACCCAAATCCCATACACGTTAAATGAATCTGGAGTCTCGAACCTCAAAGTGGAGACTCTAGACAAATGGGCAGTTCACTCTTTCAGGATAACGATTCTTTCAGTTACAATCACCTCCTGAAATTTACTTAGTGTATGGGTCATTTCTGAGAGACAGAAATGTGATGGCTCGCCGAGCCAATAACTTGTACTATTGCTGCTATAACTATTAGCACTCGTGCATGGTGAAAAATGACAATGGTATGTTTTAGCAGATCAGAGCAACCAACTAGATATGAAGATGGCTGATTTGCTGGGTTGTTTAAATAATGTCATGTGTGCCATTGTTATATATATATACATATACATTTTTTTTTTTTTTTAATTTTGCGAACCTCAAAGTTTTTAACATCGGCATCTGTTTTTCGTATATACTCACTATTTTTTTTTTCTGAAATTTTTGAATTTATTCATTTTATAACTTAACAAAAAAAAATAACAACAACACACACATGGCCGTTTAAAGCTAACAATTTGACATTTGGCCTATTTCTTCCAATAACTAATTGAACTGCCAGATCCATGTATCACTGCTTGTCTACACGCCCATGCAAAGACCGAAATGCGTTATAACATTGTCAAACTCTGTCTTGAATGTATGAACTGTATTTGATCTACTATGGCGATTACATAGCTATATCCCCAATATTTATTTATGTCAAAGTAGTTTTATTTTCTCTGTATTTAAATAAGCTCGTGTTTCTGAGCTAAATTATATATTTTTTATAAAAACATTTTTGAGTAATTTTTTAAAAATAATGTCGAATAGCAAGTAAAAGCGATGGCAATGAAGTTCGCGTACATTTTATACCATGGCTATTTTACATTGTACAATGTGCGTATTGAGCCCCGCTTTGATGCTGTTTATATTCCATGGATGCAAGATATTGTAGGCATTATATTATGAAGCTTCATGGACTTCCGTATATCGTATATGTTCAAGATATATCGTGGATTGGTATATTTCACGATATCTATCAGTACTATTTATTTGTCGTAATGTTATTAAATATGTTGCAAGTTTACTATAGCTCTTCCGGGTATTTTACAAAATTGTGTAGTTTTATATTGATAATGTATACGTTACATACATATTGTTAACAAAATATTTACAATAAATTTACTTGCAATATATGATTTATTAATCAAAGATTTGTGTTTAAGTTGTGTTAATCTATGACCAGTTCAAAACAAGGCTAATTCTTTTTAGTTACAAATTATTCTGTTCACATATTGCTACTTCGTTTACACCATTTACGTCAATTGTTCAATTTTACATCAACGGTATTATACATCATATGAACCAAAAATGGTCATTCGATTTTTTCCTGTTTGTCTTGGTTTTCTTGCAATATTGTGTTTAAGGGCAGACATCAGTTCTGTAGGTATAATAACATAATAGGAATAGGCATTGTCGCAAGTATGCAAGTACTAAAAAAACGAAAGCAGAGAAAATATGTAAAATGCATTTCTGATCTATTTTACGACAGGTTTACCTCTTTCATGTTCAATTCTTTAAAGAAATTCAATCTTTTTTTTTACCATTTGTTTATAATATCGAATTGACTCATTCAATGTAGATGCTTAGCAAATAATTACGGATATATATTGGGAAATATACTAGTTTTTCCTATAAAATTGACAAGAGCTGGCCGTGTCAACTGTTCGTTGAATTCCATTCAAGCTGTGATTACTTTCTCAATAGAATAACACCAATCAACCACATGTGGCGCCAGTGAGTGTGTTTACACTGTGATACGCAGAGATAGAGTTAATCCTCTCTAGGTAGCTATATCTGCATTTAATTGATTGTCAAAACCGTTGTTGTAAACAATGTAGTCAAGTTTTATCATCAAAGTTAAAGGTCTTCCAATTCAATTTTTTTTATTTGGTCGCCTTTACGTAGATCACCATCTCAACTTTTTGAACATGCAATAATAGACAAATCGCAATTTTTGAGCTGGGGATTAGAGTATCCTAGATGAAAAGATGACGTTCGATTAAGATTTTGGAGATAAAAAGTGGAAATTTGCCGAACGATTTCTTTATTGTTGAAGGTATAACCTACCTAGCTATAATCTAGGCTACATGTATCTACGGGTACGTTTCGGTCACAACATCTTTCTTCGTGCAAGGAATACTTTAAGAACTTGTCCGACTAATTTCCGCAATTTTTCTGGAAAATTATTGCTGTTTATGTAAACATGGCGCCTGCCGGATAAATTTTTACACAATCAAGAATCCAGTCTAATTCAATATAAGATATTCTCCCCTTACAACGTTTGGATTATATAAAGGTGCTGTAACATATAGCACCCGAAAAGTGGCTTTAATTCAGAACTTTGTGACCGAAACGATTGTACTGGATAGAGATTAGTGGGAATTTATTGTGTTAAAACAAATATTATCCGGAACACGCAAGGTTTACCTATTTATATATATACCAATATGTTTCAAGAAAAATAACAGAAATTCGCTTGACAAGTTCTTCATATTGTTAAGTTCTTAAGTGAGAAAGATACTGGTCCGGTAAGCCACACCCACACTGGCATCTACGGAGTGGACCTCAGACTCGACACTGTCTCAAACATAAAGAGAAGTTAATGTGAACATTAACATGTGCATTAAGTGTTTTGTGTAGTTTCGAACGTACATATAGATATATATTATGATAATATAATAAAAATTTACTTTTGATACTATGACCAAATCACTATACAATTTGCTTTCGAATACCCTCATCAGGAGCCGAAGATTTTTTACATAATAGTTTTATGTAGTGTGGCTACTAATTTACTGTGTAGTCGGATCATATATAGACATCCGGTCTAATTTGATCTAGTGTTTCTGGAGAATTTTTATGGCGGCTGATTGCGGCCATTTACATTCTCGTGAAGCGGGAATGTCGAGATTCCATATATAACAATCTCGCCACTCTCGTGTTTGGCGCGTCTGGCGGGGGCGAGAATGTCGAGATTATTAAACCAATTTCATCTTGATCTACAGTAGCAATGGTAGAGCGTATATGTCCAGTTCTTTTTCTCTAAAAAATATTTAAATGTAGTTCAAACTAGCACCAGCGGGCCGCAG
>JARFOD010026963.1:0-24330 GCA_031763545.1 Mopalia muscosa
CCCCCCCCCCCCCGACAGCCAATACACACACCCAACTACTGGTCAGAGTGGCTATCGCTCTGTTCTGCTTCTAACTTTTCGAACATTTCCCCAGAGACCTGTTCGTAATATTCAAGTCTTAACGGTAACTGCTAGATTTGAATTTAAAAAAAACACATCAAACAAGCCTTTTTCTCAGTTAAAATCACATTTAAAAAAGGGATTGATCCTTATTTATGTATGACTTGTTGCAAATAATTCAAATTTCATATGCTGTAGGTATATTAATAATGACGTCATCATCATATCAACACATGAATAACTTTCCGACATAAACAATAAATATGCGGATACCTCAGTCGTATATTGAAAGTAAATCCATGCGAGTAGCCGAGTACCTCCCATGAAATGAACTGCTTTACATCAAAGGTTATTTACTGTACAGAAATGGTCAAGGATATTCAGACATGGTCAAGACTCAACCAATATTATCAAACAGGACCCAAAGACAATTTATGTCAAGTTACATAGTTAAGAATAATACTGGTAAAGATTTGGCAGAGCCACTGTGTTTCCAATGACCATGTTTATAATTAAATCTGTTAAATTAATAACAGTCACTACTTTATTTCTTTAATGTATTTAAAAAAATGTATTTTTTGTTTTCAGAGATATGAAGTTATCAAATTTAGCTGAGGTGGGTAATGGGGATACAGTTAGACAGATACAAAACAGGATTGATAAGTTGTCATCAAATCATGTAGTTCACATGGATAATAAGTTAAATGCACAGCAAGATAAAGAAAACGGTAAGATTTCAAAATTATTGCTTTTAATTTCCATTTTTATTATTATCACATAAACAGTTGCCTGCTGTATACCCTAACCCCCAGCCAGGGGTTTAGCCAGAAATAAAAGTATTGTGTTCAAAATAGTCATTTTTCTTCACTTTTAAAGTAACTGGGTGTCCAAATTTTACAGTTTCCCTATTTCCTAAATTTTAAAATTTCTTAAATCAGGGTGTCCAAATGACGGGTGAACACCCCTCTAACTAAGCCCTTGTAGCCCCGTGAGGGAGCGGATGGGCCATGGCCCTGCAGAATACTCCCTTGGCTTCCTCGGTCGATTGTAAGAGTCGACAAAAGAGGTTGCTTTCTGTTGCCCTGGTGTTCGCAGAGTTAAAGGGTAACAGGAAGCAGATTTGTTTGTGATGCTCTGTATTTGTGTCCGTCGTCATATAAGTGAAATAACCTTGAGTATGACGTTAAACACCAATCAAACAAACAAAACAAACAAACCTAAGCCCTTGCCCTTTTTGAAATGTCTTTTACTCTGGATTTATAAAAAAAAATGAAACGACAACACAAAGCCAATAAACACTTGAGTGTGATCTTATTCACTAAGCTAATGAATATACAGTTGATTTTGTATTATTAATCGAAATATTTTTTTTATCTAATCTAAATCCAAGTGTTCTTTTGATTTGACAATCGTTAATGTAGTTACGTTATAAAGAAAATCATTGTTTTGGGGATTCCTTTATGCAATAAAATATGTTTTATTGTAGATTGTTGTTATTTTTGTATTTGCAGATAAAAGTTTACCTCCAAGTGAAAACTATGAAAAACACAGAAGAAAAGTTAAAACAGATTCCCAGGAGTTCTGGTTCTATATGCGTGATAACCTGAAGAAAGTTCTGAAGCTGGCTTCTGGCAATCAAAATTTAGAGAAAAAATTGAAGGAGATGCTCTCTGATGGAGCAGCTTATGATAGGTAAGACTGCACTGGAGACTTCCTATGGAAGGGGATTACAGCCAAAAGTCTGTGCTTTATTATTTGCTATGGCTCTTGAAGAAATCTGAATCTTGTTATCCCTTTTGCTATGTTGGTTGAAGCTGTTGTCTTCATCCCAGATGATGAGTTAATTCTGGTCTACAGAGTTAATGGCATAACAGCTTTACATACATTGCAGACGAATGGATTTGTGACAGTCAGAAGCTCGATTATGACAACAGATGGCGTTGGGTCAATAAATGACCACAATAAATTCTCTCTTTGGCTACAACATAACATAAGGCCTTTTGTCAATGAGTGGTTTTTATGCCTTCAGGCGTAATATGCAAGTAGTTTATTCAGTCTTTTCAACCAGGCTATTGTTGTAATTTTTGCTAGTTGCCAACATGGTTGCTATATTTCTGCTCAAGGGAAAAACCAATAATCTATGTAATCACAGATGCAATCCCTTCATCTGATCGATCCAAACAGAAACATACAAGCGAAATATTATCAGAGGTGACAAAAACAGTGATAACTAAATGATCTGTGGATACTTAAAAATGAAAAACAAAAAACAAATAAAAAAAAAACAGGCCTGTGTACACAAGGTGTAAATTCTTGCCGATGGCTTTTGTAAAAAAATAAACATATTACGCTTCTATGTTCAAAGTAGACCATATACAAATTGATTGGCGTTGAATCAGTTCAAAATATCGTATTTCAACACAATGAAAAAGTCAATGCTATTTGCCCTTTTGCTTTTAAACATCAAATTTCTTAAGTGAAATTCTGATAAAAAAAATTTCAATTTGTTTGTAAAAGCGTTAACCAAACATTTGAACTAAGGACTTGTCAACATTGTGATTGAGAAAGTTTGCCCACAGAAGCTGTTTTCATGACTCAAGAGGCACTTAAAAGATGACCAATTTCAAATAACGTCAGATTTTGGCCTGTTGTCTTTATTTATACAGAACTTCGGAATGCCTCCCCTCCCCTTCATTCCAAATTATTTCCTATCAGAAGCACTGTAATAGTCTGATGAGATCAAATGTCCCCTAAAAAGTTGAAGTTCAGTTACTTTGTCTGATTATATTCCTGTTAATATAGAGTACAACAACTTTATGCTCGACAACCTTGGTTTTACATGCGTTTTTTGTGGTTAAAATTAATATACCAATTTAAGATTATAAAGCGTCAATTTGAAAATGAGAATAAGCATTAGCCAACAAAACTTTCAATCTGATAAGTGTCTTGAATAGTCTTTAACACATCTTTTCACTTTTAATTACAGAACGCTGTATAATGATGTCAATTCATTGATTGAGTTTGATGCCCACTCTGACTGGAGGACAGAAGAGGCTGAAAGTTTAGGTCAGTTTGTACAGGATAGGATACATCAGTTACAGGTATGTATGCTTCATTTATAGTGTCTTATGTCTCTTATAATGCTAATGAAATTATTAGTCTTTATTTATCATGGTATTGGTGGCTTAGTGAGAGAAGGCAGGCAGCATCCTGTGCTTTCAGGCCTAAGGGGCTATCAGTGCTCCAGATAATGGGTGTATTGGTGTAATTTATGCATCTAAAATAAGGTATATAAACTAACTACTACTAACATGCAGGTGAAATCACCGTGAAATGTTTTCAGAGGTAAAAATCACAGCTAAAATGTCCTAATATGCATATACAACATTTGACAGAGACCTGGATATAACATATCCGTGAAAACTTGTAGAGACTTTAATAACGGGGTCAAGTACCTGCATGAAATTGTTTTGTAAAATGTGCAGAAGGTTTGATTTTACTCTTCTAGCTTTATTAAATACCGCATCATAAAACTGACTTGCGGTTTAAATGCATTGACATTTAAGACTCCTCCACCCCTACAACGAAAGTATATATGTATATTTGCCCTCTAAACATGATAATGTTTCTTTTGTTGAAGAAGCTCAGCATAGTAGTTTTTGGGCCGGGACATTTGATTGGCCAGTTTCTGACTTGGACACTGCCAGATGAGTAATGCCTAAATAATCTCATAAAACCCTAATCAAACAAACAAATCATGATTTTGTATTTTTCAGAATCCTACAAACTGTGGAAAGGCTCGCAAACTGGTGTGTAATTTAAGTAAAGGATGTGGTTATGGCTGTCAACTCCACCATGTAGCATACTGTTTGATAATAGCTCTGGCCACTGATCGTACCTTTATTTTGGAATCAAAAGGCTGGAGATATGCCCCAAAAGGCTGGGAGACTGTGTTCTTACCTGTTAGTGAGACATGTGTGGATAAAACTGGTCGTTCCGAAATGTGGTCAGGTAAGTTTTACCCAGAAATTATTTATTCTGGGACTATATGTATGAGGTATCATTTCAATTAATGTTTCCCCTGGCACGAAGGAGAAACATGTGTATTACCGGCTTTGGAGGGTTGGATTTGAACATCATTTAACAGATCCATCAGCATGACAAGGATACACATGAAGATTCCTCAGTTCAAGCAGAGTTATGTACCTGCACAATGCTGCCAAGGAATGCCTATTGCAACTCCTACTAAAGTTCCTATAATATCCTTGATGGAATTAAGGGCTGAGTTCACAGAGTTCACAAGCATTTGAGAATATTCCTGAGGTTTCCTTGAAAACGATTTATCTATCAGAGTAATGGCTAATATTATTCTTGGGCCCACGGCCGTGGCTCAGTCGTAGTGAGTGCGCTTCCTAAACTGAACCTGCTTCGATTTAACGTTCACAGGATTGAGTCTGCCTGGCGACCATCAGGTATATGAGCCAGTTACATGTTGTGGCTCCGGCAAGCGCAGGGGTAGTTTTTACGAGGATTCCTCCCAGTTTTGCACCATAATAAGGCTGTGTACAGTGTGAAATGGACAATCCGTCGTCATATAAGTGAAATACCCTTAAGTATGACGTTAAACACCAATCAAACAAACAAAGAACCATATTATTCTTGGTTTCTTTCCATGTCACTTGCTGTACCAGCTTTATGGTTAAATGTGCTATTTTGATCAAAACAAGAATTCCTCTTTGAAAGTGGAGGGTGCAAACAGAAGGGGTGGTATTTTACATGTAAAGTTTTGTTTTACTACAGCTGGGCGTAACTTGGATGATGTACAAGTGATTGAACTGCCAATAATTGATAGTCTCCACCCTCGACCAAATCATCTTCCATTGGCTATTCCTGATGATTTGGCACCAAGACTTGCACGGCTCCATGGAAACCCAGCAGTGTGGTGGATTGGCCAAATTGTGAGATATCTTTGCCGTCCAGTATCAGCACTACAGAAAGACATTGATGCTACCAAAGAGAACCTCAGTTTTAAGAAACCAATTGTGGGGTAATCAAATTTATTATTCATATATGAATGAATGAAATAAATGATCAAAACGTGGAAACATGGGTACTCCATTCAATCAGAACTTTGACTGATTCAGTGATTCCCTTCGTTACTTTTAAATACAGCTGAACAGGTAAGATCAAGGGGGACAGACATGACAGCATCTAACAACATGTGCCTATGCTCTGATGGAAGGGGTTGTTATTTGGCTGTTTGCAACAAACCTAGAAGAATGACGCTATTTAATTTTGCGTATTACGGTTTCTCACTGACGACCCGTATGTTATTGACAGACATATTCCCTGCCGACCATTTTGAGCAAAACTTAAATCTGTCTGTCCAAAATTTTTGGAGGCCTGGTTGCCAGGCTCACTCCATGTGGCTTACAAATCCGAAGTTACCTCCCCTGACCTGAAGTGCTGCCATGTAAAAGCTAACGATTCAATAAAGGCTTGCCAAAAAGAACGTCTTCAATATATTGATGTCATCAAATTTTCTTTAACTCCAGCAATACATAATTGCTACAGTAAGTTTTAGTAAATTTAGAGAACACAATTGGCAATTTCCATGCTCTATTGCCTTCAAATTGATGCGTTGATTTTTTTATAATAGAATATTTTTTTTTAATTTTAAATAATGCATATACAAAGTAAATAAAGAAAAAAAACAATTCATTATAGCTTTCAAAAATATTCAAATAGGACAGTAAAAACTATAAAATGATTTGCATGTATGTTTCAGAGTTCATGTACGACGGACTGACAAGGTTGGTTCTGAAGCTGCCTTCCATGGTATAGAAGAGTACATGGAGTATGTTGTGGAGTATTATGATAAGTTAGAGCAAAGAGAACCTGTAGAAAAGAGACGGGTGTACTTAGCAACAGATGATACCTCCGTACTAGCTGATGCAAAAAAGAAGTGAGTGAAATGGTCCATACTTTGGAAACGTTTACTGTAGAGAAAAAGTAATAAATTCTTGCTGTAATAGGCGATACCAGGGATTGTTCATATCTCTCCAGTATATTTTTTATTTTTTATTTTATTATTTTTTTTAAGTATCATTTTCTGAAAAGCCCTCTTGCTTAAGTTCAGGAGCAACACTTTGCTATTGATTTAGGGGGTTTTCCTCATCCGTTGGGTTGGTATATTGCCTGATTAGTGAAATCAGTTTAAATGTGGTGTCAAATCCAATTGAACAAATGTGAAAAATATAGAAATCTAAAAACAAATGTTAGGATTATAAATGCATTTTGCTATCTCTGTAGGTTTCCAACATATGAATTCATCAGTGATATGGCCATTTCAAAGACTGCTGGACTTGGCACACGATACTCTGACAGTTCACTTAGGGGGGTCATTCTTGATATACACTTCCTATCTTTATCAGACTTCCTTGTCTGCACATTTTCCTCTCAGGTTTGTTGTTTATCATTAAATGCATTGATAATACACATCAATGTGTTTAAAGTATTTATGAGCATAACTTTTTTAGATTTACCTAAATATGTTGTCATTCATGTGGGATAAAAGTGTTATTTCACACTGTTAAAATAACATCCTTCTTCATTTTGATTGGTTGGCAAATATTAAGCAGATTACTTTTATTTTGTTAGTCATGACAAAAACATAGCCTTGTTTTATATGACATAGAGTCTGCAGGCTCATTATCCATTTTTGGATTGTCAATGTTGGTCTGCTTGGTACAATATGTAGGTCATATATTCTAGAGCCAGCCATGTTGACTATGATTTTCCCATGAGATAATGTTTAATATAAATATCTCATTATTAAAATATGAAATCACACTTTATGAACTAAGCTTTATATTTTTTACAGCAAAGCTGATTCAAATAGTCTCAGATAATCTGATGTTGATATGGTTTATTTTTTTGTTGTGTATCAATATGGCCAGAAAATAATATGGTGATTTGGTTGCTAACCTCATAAATATTAATAACTGTGTTACACCCCGCAAAGTCTGACAAAGCAAAAAACTAGGCTCCTGTTAGATAAACTCCAAATATACACACTAATTATTTTCATTATACACTGAATGCTTTTGTTTTTCTATTACAGGTGTGTCGTGTGGCCTATGAGTTAATGCAGACAATGCATGTCGATGCTTCTTCCTACTTCCATTCCTTAGATGATATATTTTATTTTGGTGGACAGAATGCACACAATGTTAGAGCTATAGAGAAACATGAGCCTAGGCATAAGAATGAGATAGCTATGCTACCAGGTGATCCTATAGGGATTGCTGGTAATCATTGGAATGGTTACTCAAAAGGCTTAAACAGAAAGACAGGCCAAAATGGACTTTATCCTTCATATAAAGTTGAAGAGAAGGTAGAAACTGCTAAATTTCCCAAGTTTGAAGGTGCAAGGACAAGGTGATATGTCACTTCTTAGCAGTAAAGAGTATAATGACAGTTGGCCTACAGTCAAATTTATTTTATCTGGGCGAAAAGATTTTTCAAAGCTAAAGGACAATAGCTACATGTAACAGCTTTTGGCCACAAACCAGTTGTTGTGGTAGCAATGGTATTTTCAAATTTTGCTAACATAAGTTCAGTTCTTCCGCCTTAAGTCACCTAAAAGAAAAGTTGGATCACCATATTGATATCCTTAAAAAGGTGTTTTCTTTAAAACCAAAACACATGTATATGTTGCACAACCATATACCATGTAAGTGTTTTATTTTTTATTAAGGTACAATGAAATGTGTCTGTTGATTAATCTTGTTGAAATATGTTTAGAGATAATCTTTTTTGATTTATTATGTTATTTTCATTTAGAAATTTAAATATTATTTACACTGTCTCCTGGATGTCTGATAGTGACTGAGTTTAGCTTTTGTTGATTCTTTGGTTTTGTTTCAACTTTTCTGATTGTTTTTGTTTGTGAAATCCAATGTTTTTTTTTTATACAATTACATATTTTTAGATGTTTCAATTTTTTTTACTAAATTATATCAAGCCAATCATTTTATCTTTTTTGCTATTTAACTTTGTTTGTATGATTATGTTTCATATAAGATGTGAGCCATACATCTATGTTCGAATTTTCTTTTGACAACGTTGCCATAAAATCTTACTGGCTTTTTGACTGATTCAGTTTACATGTGTTTATTATATTTTCTAACATTTATTTACAGTTTGACATTAAGTCTGCACTTGTTGGATATTTGGTGTTTCATACTTACATTTAAGTACATCAGCGGTATATATCAATTAGGACTGCATGGTTTTCTATGAAGTTCTGAGGTGTTGAGAGCATGTCGACCCTGACAAAGCCATAAGGGGTTCATATACGGCAATTGTCAACTTCTGTGGTACAAAATACATCTGCTGTACAAAATATAAAAGTGGAGGGTTGGGAGGATTCTACCCTGGTTTCCTGGTGCCCACGTTCGTGGCTTAGGGGTAAGCAAGAGCACTTGCTAATCCTACATGGCATTGAATTTGCGTCAACCTTCAGGTGTATAGGAGTCACACTACGCCTGGCTTCGGCAATTGCAAGGTTGGTTTTTGGCGAGATGTCTTCCCAGTTTTCCACTGTCCATAGGCAAAGAATAGTGTGAATGGGACCATCCATCATCATACCCTTTAGAACGATGTTAAACCCCAATCAAACAAACAAACAAATTATACGTGAAGCTGAGGGGTTTATGATGTCTTTGTATTACGTCCTATGATTGTCCTGTCTTGTCATTGTTTGTTGCCAGTGGTGTTGAGGATGGTTTTCTTTACCAATTGGGTTGTCACGCCCTTATGTGTGTGAAATAACTTTAAATATGGGGTTAAACCGCAATCAAACAAACAAAACATGCAGATATTTAATCGTATGAAATATTTATTGCTCCATAAAAAAAATTGATATCCTACTTTCATTTTTATGTCAGAAAGGTGATTATACATGAAAAATTACAAGTGCAGATAAGAAAAAAGTGTGCGTTGTAGCAACACTTTATGTGATTAACAACAAAAATGTGTTGCATTATTTAATGGAAATTTTACACCATGTGTGTTGTTAGAATAAAATAAGTATAGTGACCTCATTATTCATTCTTTCATATGCTGCTGTAAGTTTTGTGTGATTTCTGATTTTGTGGTACATGTAGCACTTTGTTTGGGTGCCTGTACACATGCTGTAAAATTTTGTTTCCCTGGATATTTCAAAGTGTGTCTGTTTTTTTTTTAATCAATTCATAAACAAAGTTTTATGTACAATACAGTACCTATGTTATAACCTGATGTGACTTTTTAATACATAAGAGCAGCAGCAGGTTTCATTGGCCGACAAAACTGCATACTGTATTATGTGGCCTCAAGATAAAATTATTATATATATTTTATTTCATATTTTTATCATTCTGTTTATCAAAACTTGACTATTCTGACCTCGATTGTAAACTTAAGCAGCCTATCCAAGTATTAGTCTCTGATCAGTTTGTTTATTTGGAACATTTCTTTTTATAGCTTAAGAAACAGTTGCAAGTATTTTTAGAATCAGCAATGAACATATTTGTTAAAGATCATGCAAGCCTAGCCCTTCTGGCCTGTTTATCCTTTAAGTGTTGAGTATCAAATTGCAGTAAATGAGAAATATTTTGTATTACCTCGATACTCAATTTTTGTATTTATTAGTTGATACTGGTTTCAAGTATTTAGAGAGATATTATATAAGTTAGTGATAGTAAATAATATATATAAATATATACATGTAAGATTGTTGGAATACAGACATATGTTTGTGAACTAAGCCCACATTTAGAAACTTGTTTGGGTTAAGGGGCCATCTGTTCTGTAATATACTCTATTACTAAAACAGACCATCTTAGTATTTGTACAAATTATAAAATGTATTGGTTATACCACGGCCATGTGATGGTTATTGGTAAAGAACATTTATAGCACAATATTTTTTAAAAGCTCCTCCTACATTCCGGTGCAACTAGAGAAATCTCTGACTGATTGCCTGCAATGAGTTACTTCCGATTACCTATTACATTGTCCAAATTGCTACAGCACTGGTCAGTCCTTCAATTCTTATGGTCTTTGCACTCTTGGGATCGTCAGTCCATAATCTGTGAAAATTTTTAGACCAGTAGAACATGCTCTACTTGGCTCCAAGACTTAACCAACAATTGAACCCAACTCCATTGACTGATGTACTTGCATCATTAGCGGTTTGGGGTAAATAGCAAATCTTTTTGTCAGGTGAGGACAAATTAAGGATTAATTTGAATTTGCTTCAATTCTAGTTCCATTCAAACTATCAAACTGCAAAGGTGATCTTCAGTTGTAAAATTAAAACTACAGAAAAAGCTTTTGTTTGAATTTGTCAGTATTACTGGACATCACCGTCCACTCTAAAAGGTGAATGGATATACTGGTACCCTTGTTTAGTGCTAAGCTATATGATAATTTGCAAGATATAATAAAAACCATATGCTCCAGTCAGTTTATGGATGGACATTTTCCACTTAAACAATTCATTTTCAACATGTCATGGAACCAAAAAAAAAATGTACAAGTTAAAGAAAATCCCTGGACTATTGGTACAAAACTGCAGTAAGTGGCAAGTAAGTGGTCACATCATAGAGGAGTGCAGCTTGGCTATAAAAGTGCCTGTCTATCATCTTTATTTTCTAACTTAGAATAAGGGTTACAGATTTAGGAGATGGAATGATCTATTTAATGTTGGTAGCCTGGATGTATATTATGATACTTTTGTATCATTCATCTTTGTTATAGTCTGGGGGTGAAAACATATTTTATGAAGAAATACATGGCTTCGTATTTTACAAGATTGTCTTCAAAGTAGTTTGTCATTAAACCTGATATTGTCATTCAACTGAATTATTTTTTAAATGTTCTTTGGGCACCTCATAGTAAGTTAAAGTTTCTTAAATAAATGCAATTTATATATTGAAATCAAAAATAACAAAAAAAGCAGGGATACTTTACATAAAATAAACCAGATTGCAAATGTGCATTGAATGCAATACTGTGATGTTGATGCAACAAATTTGTATTGAGGAGCTACAATAGCATGTACATTTCTAAAAAATAATCACACAGACAGGGATGAAGATTAGTTCAAACTGATGAATCATCTCATGTTCTAAATAAACTTCAAGTAACAAATTTATCAATACTAGTAGATGTTATGGGTAGCCTACAGAGGAGAAGTAAAAATGATATGCTTTATAGGTTATATAAAAATAAACCAGAAAATTAGTATTTAAGAGAAGTACAATGTAGAAATTAACCAATGATTATATCCTTAAAGAGAATGACCTATATTGAATAAATGAGTTTTAGAGATGTAGCCAGAAAATAATGTAAATCCAATCAAAATATAAAGCCAGCAATTATTGTTATTTATTTGCAAATTTTTTTTTAGCATTTTTATCATTTCAGATCCATTTTCATATGATTGCATTGAGCACTGTGGCTGTTTGTGTTTGACAACTGTGCAAGTCACAATTTGTCTTTGTGTTTATTTGTATGTCTCACTTTAGGTTTTGTTATGTAGCTTTAATGGTGTGTTAATGAAAAATTGTCCTTTTCTGGTGCTCATCGAGCTAAATTACTTTTAAGTGCGGTGTAAAACCTAAATCAATCAAATAAACAAACAAACAATCAGATCATGCTCAACCATACAGCCTTCCCATGTGACTTTTAATGCAACAAGCATCATTTGCTTAAATGTGCTTAAATGAATAATTTAACTTTTTGTAGTTGCTGATAAAAGTTTTTTGTTTAAGTTATTTTATGGTGCACATGTTAGTTAAAGAATCAGCAAACTAATTGCAGTCTGTGATTTAACTTATACAAATAAATTGAAAGATTAGTTTTTTTAAAAAGCTATTTTAATTTACATGTATCACAAGACAAACTGGTGTGGTAGACTTATTAGATATTTCTGTATAATTGGAAATACTGGAATGTAGGTGTATGCAAGTTTTTCAAAATTTAATGGACCTAGACATTTGTTTCGGGGACATATATGAGATTTTATTCGTATAGATGTAACATTTGGAACCATCAAACCACAAAGATGCTAGTTTTATCTAGTCAAATGACTGAGACAAATATGATTATGAGAAAAATTATTGTTGTAATAGTATAGATGTCTGCTAAGCAAAGGATGAACTTGCAAAAAATTTGTTTGTATGTTTGGACAAATTTGTTTAGTGTTAAGCTCTTAATGGTAATTTATATATCTCCATGTTCTTAGTGTGAGTTTTAGCATCTCTTTACTCCATAATTGTTGTCCTATATATTAAGCCTTCAGTCCTTGCTCTAAAGAAAATTGAATGGTTAGTTTTAAATCTACTGTCTTAAACACAATTTTTATACATCATATTTAATTAACTTTACTTAAATTTTATAAACTTTCCCAATCGAATAAGAATATTTGGAAAGGGAAATGTTGTCCTCTCACATCATATAAGTGTAAGACAGAGCTGTGATAGATGCACTTAAATTCATGTGATCTGGGATTTGTACAGATTTAATGATACTCCTCCAGTTATTTTTTCTCACTCCATTGATGATACAATGAAAAACTTAGATATGTGCCATAGGTGGAATTTTATATTGTTGCTATCTAACTTTTCATTTGCTTTAATAGCCTGGATTATTCTATCACAAACATCAAAACATGTGCAAATGTCAGACTGAGTCAATTTTAGAGTTCAAGATGACTTTGTGCATCCTTTTTGAAAAATGTATGTCAGTGTAGTTATGAAAGGCAACAACCTTAATACACATGTTTTACACACATAAGAGATGTGAGTGCTAAATACTCCCACATAATTAGTATTCTACCTGTATAGACAATTTGTTATATGACAGTGTCAGAGGTAAACCACATTTTTGGGTAGTTAATAACATCTTGGGAAGTATGTACGCATGTACTTCAGCCTATTGCACGCCGGCAGTTGTGGTTCAGTGATTAGCGTGTTTCCCTACTGATCCTCCTTTGATGTACTGTTTACAGATTGAAGTCACCCAGTTGACCTCAGGTATACATGTATGAGGGGGTCACCTCACAGTTACATTCTGACAACTGGAATGCTTTTTACAAAGTTTCTCGTTGTTTTCCAACATACTCTAGTTAGGCTGAGCAAGAAGTGGTCAATCAGTCGTCATATAAGTGAACTGCCCTTAAGAATCACATTAAACCTTGATCAATCAATGAAATAATGTTATGGTTAATGGCATTTGTGTTATTAAATGGTACATCCAGTGCTATGTTGATGAAAATCTGCTGGTTTTCATTTTTTAAATGTAACGGTTTTTATCCTTACCTTTACAAACTATTATTGTGTTTTATCATATTTGTTGCTGTTTAGTGTTGTCATTTAATCCAAACCCTAAATAGAGTATGAGCGTTGACAATATCTGTTAATCAAATACATCATCGTGTTTTGTTGTGAACTGTATATGTGATTAAGCTGCTGTTGCATTGTGCCAATTTAGAAAATAAAAACAGTGAATAATACGCCACTTGTTTGTTTTCTTTTCCGAAGTATATATTACCAGTATTGTTACCGGTATCTCTTCAAATAAAAAGTGCAAAGGATATTGCTGCTTCTTGTTATTATCACACGATACTTAATATGTGGTGATATTGTGACCTAAAAGCGTTGAAAAATATCATGGTTTGAATTTAAATTTTATTTTAGTTATTTCCTTAGCCTTTGAGGGTGTGCATGAAGTCGTCTTTGCAGTATCATTGAGCTACCAGTTGTCTGTTGGTCAAACCAACTCCTCAATATGTTAAGTTGGATAATATGATTTAAGTGTAAAGGTCGCGAGACACAAGTTGATCATTTTTTTTTCATTGTGAAGTGACCAATCAGGATGTTCTCTTTCTCAAAATGCAAAGCTTACTTTGTTATACCAAATGGAATTAAATTGGGACAGTATTTAGAGCAAAATAGATGCCATGTTCCCTGCTCCAGTGTGCAACATTACTTTTGTTACACAGCATGGACAGATATCATACAATGTCTTGCACATTTTTTATACGCCCAATAAAAATCGATCGTATTAAAGTATGGATAGTGTCCATCCATCTCACCCTAATCTGTTTCCAGAGCAGAACTAAAAGGTCTTATTAGCTAGCCTGTACCAAGTAAGGTCATACCCCTGGTGGCGGCGTCGGCCATGTCAAGGCTTCTATAATATTAGTTATTGATGTTTTTCGAAAGGGTGTACAGACTTTTATGATCATCCTGCAACTTGTACGCCTTGAACCGCAGGAGAAGGGGCATACAGGCTTACAGGACGGTCATAAAAGTCCTTACACCCTGAAAAAAACGTCTATAACTAATTTATTATCAGCCAAGCCACAGTATGTGCGATTTTATTCACTTATTTTAACCACAAGAAAATATGCTCTGCGGCGATACGATCTATGTTTGCGTTCCAAGTTTTTTGTATTTTAGGGTAAGTATAATTGAGCGTTGTTAAGCAGATAACTTTTAAACTAACTCTGTCAACCCAAAATGGATTTAAAAAATAAGTTTTATTAAATTTATAAAAGCATAGGCTGCCATGTTTGTTTTATATTACCCGTGAACTCTTGTGACATTAGAAATCTCCCGGGCACATACAGGCTTTTACCCCCCTGCAAAGTTACTAATCAGAACACAACAAATTTGGTTGACGGATAATAATTAAATATACTGAGGGAATGTTTCTGCAATTTTACACACAGTTTGCCCGACCGGAGAGGAAGACATTATTTAAATTCTAGGGAATTCTGTGAATATTAATATTGCTAATTAGGTGATTTTGTGTTTGAGGAAATGGTGCACAAGTTGCGTTAAGCACTATATATATATCCAAATTGGATAGGATTGCATTTCATCAAATTGCACAAAGCAATGTGGTCCCCATTGCCTAATTTTTCAATATTCACCCCTACATGATAACTTAGGTTAAGAAACTGATGGGATTGCATTTCATTTGATTCTGCAAACAGAAATGCCATCACTCACATTAAGATATTAACGCTTTTTCTGTTAATACCATAGATATGGTTGTATTTCACTAGATTTCACAACAAATATGGCTGTTGTTGCATATCACACCAAAATGGTGATAAACACCATAACTTTTACTCTTTGAAGAAAAAACTAGTTCTCAAACAAAAATAGGAAAAGGTGATTTGACTGGAATTATGAGCATATATTTTCAAAAAAAAAGCCTCTAGTGGTGGACCTGCTAGCTACTCAGCTTTTTACCTTTAAAGCCAAAGGAATGGATTCATTTCAAATTTTGGAATCATTGGTCTTGCAGTAAATATTCCTATTTAAAATGGGGCCATTTCAATCAAATGTCTGGTTTCTATGGCAACATAATGATACATAATAATGATAATAGTATACCAGACGAACACACATTTAATAACATACCGGTTAACGAGGGGTCATCAAATTTTGGAAACACATTATTCTTGCACTAAACTACATTCCTATAAAAAAATTGGGGTAATTCCAATCAAATTTCTGGATGGACAACCATAAAATTGAACTATTTCCATGATTAAAGCGGAATTGCAGTGGATATAGTGAGTTAGTGACTGTTCAGTTTTAGCTTGTTTTCTTTAACTCCAACATTGATTACTTCCAATGGGATCAAGTGAGTCTCACTCAACTCTTGTTTTTTATGGATACAAAAAACTATAAGGCCTATCATTAAGAAGCACATTTGGTGAAAATCCTTATGGTTAGCATTCGGATCACCCCAATCCGTCTCTATCAGCAATTATAAGGCTGATGTCTAGATAAAGATTTAAATTTATTTATTCACCATATTATAGCAAGAAGACATGCAATGTAAAAGTTTTGCAAACAATGGTAAGAGTTAAATCTCTGTGCAATCTTATTCTATCCCTTATACGGGGTCACACAAGCAAATATAATTGTATAGATCGCGACAATTGTCTCAATCACTGAAAAATTCAACACGTGTCATCAGGCCAGTGACAGTGATTATTTAACATCACTGAAGCTGTCCAGTTGACCATTCACTTGAGCAAACATGTTTGATATTTTTGGCAAATCACCGGAAGTGATTGCCTGTGTGTTAATGCAAGCCAGTACAGTAAGTTGATTCAATATAATGTTAATAAACAAAATTATCCGAGTCAAAGTTCTTCTCACATGACACAAAAAATGGCAACTTCCACGAATGCCATCTGGGAGAACTTATTTTTCAAATATTTCTGTTCTCCCATCTGAGTCAATATCTTAATCTTCTTTTGATGTAATACATTTCTGTTTCAATCGCGCCATTTGAGATAAATCACATGACTTATGTTGCTTTCTTAAGCCTATGTGTGTGTTTTATTGTTTGGGTATTTCTGAAAATCTGGTTCTGGCAAATACATATTATTATTATTATATTATATAAGGTTACTAGATGTAGTCTAATAGGCCTACATGTAGTATATGCTGCATTATTTTATTGTTTTTTCTTTGTGTCACCCTTGCTGGAGCTCTCAGAGGTAAAGGGGAACAGGAAGCCGATTACATCCTGTATTTCTGTCTCTGTTTGTTGCCAGTGGTGTCGAGGGTGGTTTCCTTAACCCATTGGGCTGGCATGTCACCATATAAGTAAAATACCCTTGAGTACGACGTTAAACCCCAATCAAACAAACAAACAATATTTTTTTTCCATCGATTGATTTTTTACGCTGCTCCCAGGGTTATATTAAAAAATAATCGATACTATATATAACACAGGAGTGAATTAAATGCAAATGAAGTGTTTGATAATGTTTAAAAGTTTATATTCCTCCAGTGCTAAGCAAAGACATGATGTCAACCATGCTACCCTTAGTATAAAAAAGGTTCTTAAAGATGGATAACCCCTTCAAGGTTAAAATTGCCATTTTCTTTTATTATTTGTTTATAAGAACATTCTCCTTTTTGTCCTGCTTTTTGTGAAAAGATTCTATAAAAATTACGGTTATTTAATTTTAACTTGAATTTGAAAATTTGGATTCAGATCCATCTTCGCAACTGTACAATTGGTCTTGAGTCCGTGCTCCCCCCCCTCCCCGAAGTTCAGATAATATACGTAGTTATGTGCACGACTGGCTTTTCTACGCACTTTCTCGCGTTACTTGTCATGTACAGGCAGTCAGCCAACGTGTTATTATTTATGTCACGTGGTGTTTTGTCCATAATAAATGATATTAAAGAAAATGGTGCACCTTAATAAAGATACGGAACTCATTTAAATTGATATAATAATTGTCTGAACCGCCAAATCCACACCTAAAATTGGAGATTCCGCTAACACTAATGTTGAAGCTTAAATAACGTCGCAAAAATGCTTTGACCGAAAAGTCTTGACATAACCTAAAAATAAATAAATCCAGTGGACTAAAGGGAGTTAACTTGGTTGATTGGCCTTCACAAACCACCTTGTAATACGAAAACGAGGCTAGATTTATCTGTGGATTTTCTGTTGTCTGGATTTGTTTGACCCTTTGTTTACCGAAAGTATGTGGTATTAAGACAACAGTGACAAGGGGATACGCCTGTCTAAAGGCTAACGGACGTATCCGTTCCTTTAAGATCCAAAAAAGTGCTGTAGATAGACGATTGAAAGGCTGTTAAAAGGTGAAGTGCGATTGGTTATGAGTCGTGTTGTTAACTGACATTCGCGTAGAATTTGCGTTGGATTCCTCGACAACGTAACCATACCTTTTCACTGGGGGTCGAATTAGCGTTATGTCACTTCATTTATTCATGGGAATACGAAAAATCTGTTGTGTACCCGTGTAACAAACTGCTGATTCATGGGCAGTTTTTTTAACGAACCATCCCATTGTCAATTTGTGTAATAATATAAGTTTCATCATTTAGTGGAGGAAGTCTCTTCATCCAAGATGGCGGAGGTTGATCCCGAGACGTTGTTAGAATGGTTGCAAATGGGAACTGGTGACGAGAGAGACATGCAGCTGATTGCTCTTGAACAATTATGTATGCTTCTTCTCATGTCAGATAATGTAGACAGATGCTTCGAAAGGTGAGATCATTTTTTAAGTCAAGCGAAATAAATACAAACACAGGCTACATACTACATGTATTCTTCATTTACACTGATACAGAGATACACAAGCTAAAAGTTAGATGCCAATACGTATCTTAAAGACTTCTAATATACAGTCAACAGAGATAAGACGTCCATGCGTACGAAACATTTAGAAATAAGGCCTGCCTCTGAGTTGAATATGTTATTGAATCTGTAAGCTTATAACCTTTTACCTCGCCAAAAAACATTGTCTTGTTCGTAAAACACTACTTGAGGAATGGGTCCTACCTAAGAGAGACAGAGGCATGTCCTGCCAAATGCTGTCCTCAAATTCGGAAGACCGTTTAATTGTAAAAAATGAGTAAGGTATACTGCTGTGAAATTAACCATTTTGCTGGAAATTGAATTTGAACTGTTTATTTTATGGGTTAATCTTATCCACAAGTGTTAAAGGAAAAAGTCTGAATGGTTTAAATCAAGGTATCACAGGCCTGTGTCTTTTCTGGCATATATACGTAAATTTAGTCCTTCTCAGATTTTCTCCAAATCGGTCCTCCTAAATTAAATTTGCATAACAATTCGGAGACCCTGTTCTGACTGTTCTCCCCAACGGCACAAGGGTTTGTGGCCGTGGCTTAGTGGTAGCGTGTGTACTTACTAAGCTGAACCTGCTTCGATGTACTATTCACCGGATCAAGTCCGCCTGTCGACCATCAGGTATATGAGCGAGTCACATGACGTGGCTCCGGTAATCATGTTTTGTTTTTTTTTTACAAGGTTTCTCCTGGTTTTCGACCGTAATAAGGCTGTGTGAAGTGGATAATCCGTCATATAAGTGAAATAATCTTGAGTACTATGTTAAACATCAAACAAACAAACCCCAACAGCACAGGCCTGTAAGGCCATACAAATAGCATAGCTAGCTCTAAGTTACATTCAGAAATCTGACATATGTGGCATAAGCTTATGCTTTATATTGTTATTTGAAATGTATTTTTAGACTTAAATTTAGAAGGGAATGTTATAGATTTTTATTTGCCAAAAATATACTGAACTGGGTCTTTTGAACGCTGAAACGTCATACAAATATAGTAGTCTGACCCAGTGGTCTATGTAGATATATATCCTCATTTTCATCCATTCCTTTCAGCCATCCTTTATAGCTTAATGGTGTAACCCACAAATGAGTCCAGCAATTTCTTAAAAGACAGCCTGTCGTACATGGTACCATTTGTTGTTAAAACCTCAAGTCTTAACGCCTCCTACCAAAACATTCTTCTATATGTTGATTACGCCCAGCAGTTTGAGAGAAAGTTCCTGCTATATATTATTGTAATTGAACATGGCCGACAAACACTCAAACAGCGTTAAGGGAAATGTGCCTGTTTTTACATGACCTAATTACTATGCAGGTAGCTATACTACATGTACATGCTACAATTAATGACAATGCAGGGTAGTGAAGTCACAAGCTCATAACCTTATACATCAAACTGAGTTTTTTTTTTCACCTCGCCAGTGGCTGGTAAAAATCAGAGACAAAGATTTGCTAATAATGCTTCATTTGACAGTTTAACGAACTTGAGAGACTGAGAGTGTGCGTAAAACATTTTGTGCCATCTGATTATAAAAGGGACCTTCAGCAGGGATTGGATTTAAAGCTAACAAAAATAAGTTAAAAAAGAATGAGCCTGCATTCCATGTGTATTTCCATTTGGCCCAGAACAAAAGTGTAAAGTGGACAATCCATCGTCATATAAGTGAAATACCCCAACCCCAATCAAAACAAAAGAAATCTAGTTCTTCCTTAAAATAGTTTGGTACAAACCTGTAGATAATAGTTCTGCCTGATAGAAAAAATCCAGAGAAGAACTTGACTCGGATATGATAGGGTTATCATAGCCATAGCATGTGAAATGGTAAGAGGCGCGGAAAGAGGTTGATTTCTGTTGCCCTGGTGTTCTCAGAGCTAAAGTGTAACAGGAAGCAGTTTTGTTTGTGATGTTCTGTATTTTTGTCCGTCGTCATATAAGTGAAATACCCTTGAGTACAACATTAAACACCAATCAAACAAACAAACAAACCTTTAAAGGGACTGTTCAAATAGTAGAGTGTAATCTACCAAAATACATGTAGTGATCTGAGTCATTTTCTATTATTATGGGTAAAATACAATACAGGTAAACATTATTAACAACACAACAATCTAACATAAATGGTAGACAGAGTTTTAAATGTTGCAAGTGGTTATCACCACCTCTACTGACAAAAATGTAAAAAAAATTACGGCCACAAAATTTTAACTTGAAACATATCTAGTCATACTGTGATAGATAACTTTTACCGGTGTTAAATTAATATTTTTGCTCATCATAGTTTTTAATTTTACATAAACGTATGCTGCAGTCAATGGAATCAAACGACGACATTGTAACTGACGTTGTAAATATATTTTAAAAAATTGTTCAGGATTCAACTATGTTTGTATATTCACATGTTTTACCAGGTGTAGACTTATTTATAGTTTTCTACAAAAGGTTTTTTTTTTATATGAAGCAACTTTTAGGTTAAATGCTAGCACTGTTATCTAATATACTTTGCACTCAAGCATATTGAAATTCATAATGCTGAAAATTGGCAAACTAGTGGTTAGCGTGTGCGCTGACTAATCCTTCTTTGATGGATCATTCACAAGATCGAGTCCCTTTGTCAACATGAGTGAGTCAAACAATGTTACTCCCACAATCACCTTTGTGGTTTTTACAAGGTTTCCTCTCAGTTTTCTACAATAATATTAAAGGCAAAAAACTGTGAAGTGGACAATCCACCAATCAAACATATGCTGAAAATAACAATTAAACACTCTTTGTTATTAAAATGTTTCATTTAAATTTATTAATCAATCATAGAAATCGGTGAACACTGTCAGGGTGTTTACTGTTCATAAGACAAACTTAACAGATTTGTATACAGGGAAGTCATTAATATTCTGTGACTGGTCTTGTGGTTTATCCATGCATACAGGTAAATCCCCTATTTATAGAGACCATAACAAAGTCTCGTCTAACCTACATTTACTTATGGGTCTTTGTGTCTATTTTTGGGTAGTCACTATAAAAATCCATTGGTAAGATATGGATCTACTTTTTGATAAATATTCAAATAAAGATATTCATGTTTTAAACAAAAACAAAAAGCTCGTTTTTATCTATTGACAAATTAATATAAGTTGACTTCTACGAAAATAATATTCATTTTCCACATTTGTGCTTTTTTTTTAAGCAACATGATTGCATCTATCAATCCTATTATCTCAAGAGCAGTGTTGTTCTTTGTAGATTATTCAAGCATTATGGTATGTACACTAAGTAATAGAACAACAGGATATATCCCCAAATGAATACCCATATATACATGTGTGACAAGAATAAAAATGTGATTTTATTTCCGAAACACTTCTTTATGTTGATCACACTGATTAGTAATGTAATTACTGAGGCATAGTAATATGAAACATAATGAATAGAAATAGTAGTCATAAATGGGTAGGTATATAAATAAACACACGTGTAGGCTTTAATTATAAACTGACAGCTGATATGTACAATGCTAGACAACAAGATACACTTACCTAGGGTTAAATAGTACTTTTCTCACAGCCATACATAACTGGTGTTGTCTTTCACTGTCATTTTGCAGTTTTGCACAGTTTGTCTTTATTGCACCTTCTACTTGCCTTGTTGTTTTTTAATATCCCAGTGTTATTGACACTGGTAGAGCTGGTTTCCATCACCCTTTGAGCCGGCAGGCTGTCATATAATTATATTGCCCTCTCAGCTCTGGCTCAGGGCAGTTTGAAAAGTAGCACTGCTGTCTTTTCTGAGCACTGCATGAAAATAGTCTTTCCAACATTGTGGAAACAATTTATATATCGTTTGTGCTAGTGTCAATTATTGTTGGAATATACTGCCGTCCTATATGTGAAATACCTGTAAGCAAGGCGTAAAACACCAATCAAACAAACAAACTGCCATATATCATGAAATCTTGATTGTCTTGTTACTATCACATTCTCATTAAAATCAACTGGATAGCTAGGATGGTGACCTTCTATGAACCCCAGCAAGCTTGACCTAGTTGAACATAAGTTGGCCAGTTTATGCCTTAGATCATAATATTTAGGGACAAACAAAACCAGAACCTATTTTGATCTGATTTAATTAGTTTGATAACTGTCATAGGCTTTTGTATATGTTAACAGTAGATAGGACTAGGGGTGTGTTACTGTTATATGAAAGGGGAGTCCCGAAAACAGTTGCTAAGGGAGGTTATTTTAATTTTTAAAAGTGGCTTCTGTCATTTCAATATTCGTCATAATAACACATTTAAAGAAGGTCACCACAATTTTCCATTGTAGTGTTGCTAAAATGAGCATGAATCATGACCGTTTTGAAGTCCCATGAAGTCGCGGATTCCATTCTCGTATACCATTGTGTATATTTTGTATGAAAAGTGCTGCTTTTTAAAAAAATTTATGGAAGAGAATCAAATTAACACTATTTTCGAAGTTTGCATTGTAAAATTGGGTAGGGACAGCAGAATATGTTGCATTCTGTCTTTGTACATGGATTTGAATCTTCAGTAGTGTGCAAATCTGAGACAAGTAACAAAAATGATGAACCACTTGTTTATACTTGCTTTCTGTTTGTCAGACCAATGGTTTAACACTGTTGGAACACATTTTCAATATTGCCAACCAGTTAACATGTCACTCACATTATGTATGACATATCAACAGCCCAGAAATAATACCCTTTTAGTTTAACTAATATTATTACAGAAGCTTTTTATTTATCCATTTTCTTTTTAAATAAAATCGTTTTCCAGTATCTGTATGAATATCTTTATGGTAAGAAGACTGTACATATGACCTTTGTAACACAATGAAGTGCCTACATGTGTTGCTATAACTGGTTTAACCCATGGTTAAGTTGGTTATCACAATTGTACTGGTCATATAGACCTCCTGCTAACCTCATGACCCACTATAATATTTGACACATGAACAATGACATTGGGGGAACTCCTGGATGTTATTTATCTGACCTTTAATCCATATTCTGTAGGTACTTATAGTCCTTTCATGTTGGGAAATTATGACAGATAGTATATTAAATAGTGTCTGTACATGTATGGTGTCATTTTAGGTTAGACACGATCTACCAGGTATTTTAGATTCTGTCTTCCAAAAAAAAAGGTTGCAAGCAAATACTTCAGGTGAAAAAAAAAAGGTCAGATAAATATCCAGGTTCTCAGTTTGCTCTTGATACACCAGGGATAATGATAATTTTGTTGCTTAGGATCCATTAAGGTGCACTACCAGCTTTATTATCATTTATTCTAGGCAAAACATCACATGAAGTTAAGTATAACACGTTGATTGACTGCCTGTATATGACAAATAACGTGAGAAAGTATGAGAAAAGCCTATTTCTTTATATGATCCTCCATTTGTAGCTTAATGATTCTACATGTACATGTAACACTACACATCTACACATTTTATATATATATACCTTTATAGATTTTTTTTCTAGGGTATTACATTTAATAAATGCAACAAGTACTCTTGTCAGTTGAATAACCCTCAGAAAACAATATCACAAACACACATGATATTCTACAATATTTACCTATGTAAACAAATACTATAAGTCTATAATATATAACACACATATATGTAAGACAGTTTATTTTTTCTTTTGCTGATTTTCGCAAGAATTCATGCCATATCTTAAACGTTAACTGCATTTACCAATTACAGTTGAATTTAACAGTTCCCATGTAGTAGTTATTTTGTTAAAGTTTTCTTGTGATCACTCTGTATCAATATTAACTCTTTGCATCCGGCAAGCCGCTGACAGCGGCGATATTTTAGCCTTTTTAGGTAAAGTATTCCTAATGAAGAAAATATATACTTTTCTATACCTATGACTCTTAATTATGGCCATATTATTTGACAAATGTATTTTTTTTAGCCAACAGTCATTCTGACAGTGGGCTATTCTCATCACTCTCCGTGGTCCGTCCGTCTGTCCATCCGTCAGTCCCATAACAATTCTTGTTATCACTATATCTCAGAAACTCTTGCTC
>JARFOD010026964.1:0-10752 GCA_031763545.1 Mopalia muscosa
AAGTGAAATAACCTTGAGTACGACGTTAAACACCAATCAAACAAACAAACAAATCATTGTACACATAGACCAAATTATTGTATAGGGGAGTATTTGTAATCTATATAACTCAATATGAAATGAAGCTAATGAAAATAAACTAAATAGGAATTTATTAAAATCAAATTTTTTTCACTCCAACGGGGATCAAACCTATGACTGTTTACCGATAGGGCCAACTCTCCACCGACTGAGCTACAGAGGCTCTATTCTTCTCAAGAGATTTGATGTCAAACTTTTCACTAGAAGCTGTGCAAGAACCGTTTTAGTTCTGTAATAGACTAGGATTTTCTTATTAAATGTATAGCATAATAAAGTTTATCATATACCTATGCGTGTCACTTTACTGATACGGTCTGGGTCGCTACTGCCAGTCTGCTCAAAGCACTCGAGCTGATACAAGCAGTCAGAACAGCACAGTGTTGTGATAACATGTATATTTAACATCAACTTGTTTAGCAGGGGAGCCCTCTGGCTATATGCAGTTTGTTTGAAGAGTAGCAAATGTGTCTTTTCTTAGCACCGGAGGAAAATAAATTGGAAACGGTTTAAATCTTAGTTGGCTAATGACAATTATAAAAGTGAAATACTCTTAAGCACAATTGAGCGGGTTGTTGGAAGGAGCTTCCTGTTGCCCTGGTGCTTTCAGAGTTAAAGAGGAACAGAAAACTACTATGTTTGTGAAGTCTTTGTATTGTTGTGTGAGTGAAATAACCTTAAGTATGGCGTTAAACCCAAATCAAACAAACAAATCAATTTGCCGAAAGAACAAAAGATGACAACACTTTTTTAAGGCTTCCTGTTAAAGACTGATATGTAATGTCTTGCCAGAGGTAAAAAGGAAATCTGAGAAAACCATTTCTTGAAACCCAGTAATACAAAAGATGAAACCTTCCTTTATAAAAGTGGTTAAGAATGGAATAATTTTCATATATACTTAAATATTTATTTCAATATATGGCTAGCTCAGCAAACCACGAGTTTGACTTGGATCAATCCCTGTTCAGGTAAAATCAAATAAATATACTTAATTCGAACCAGAATATTATTATTAAATGTCATATTTTGCTATGAATAGTGTAGGTATAAGAACACAGTGTGTTAAATCCAAATATTTTATGTCATGAGATACTGCCATGTTTTGTTACATATTACTTGTTGGAAGTATATGTATTGTTACATCTACATTAATACATTTACCTATATCCTGTTATAAATATTATTATTATATTTAACAATTGGGTTGCCAGTTTAACTCAGTTATTACTGCTGTACATAACATTTGTATATAATATTGGGCACAGTAAAACAATAAATGTATATTTGCTATACTAGAAGAGTATTGGATATGTGTCTTGTGAAATTCAAAGCCAGGTAATTATATGTAGCTTTTAGATGTCAATAATAATGTATTATTATTGTATAAAACTATCAGTTGTGGCACCTTGATATACCCATCAGCGTGTCGGAATCAGTTTTCTTATACCATCACATATCAACTGAACTAGAACCAGAGATAGGATTATCTCCCTTTGAACCTGGTCTTGCAATGCCTCCTTTTTTTGTAAAATGGGTACAACTTGACACGGGAGCATAATCAGTAACCTCTGTGTATGTATAAAAGTGTACCACTTGTGTACTTGTCCTCTCTATATATAATGATGGAAACCTCGAAACCAAATATTGTTTTTTGTACAGTGTGTATGTTTCACATGGGATTACAATATACTCTATTTGTATATAGTTATCCCAGCTTCCACTTATGGTGTATTAGTTTATATATTTGTACTCATGTCCGTTGCTTGCCCAAAAGGGTGGGCAAGAAGAGTGGTTCCATTTGCCCTGGTGCTATTCACAGACCTGTCTACCTTGTTTCTTTTGTACACATAATTTAGCCTGAATAGACAAATGTGCCAAAAATGTGAAATTGTACAAAAAGTATGCCATTCTGAATTCATTAAGACAGTAATAACAGGAAATTAAATTATCATTATATAAAATGTAATATTAAAAGACACGAAAAGAACAGAAAATACTTGAAAATAAATTTCAGAAAGAAGAAGTTACACATTAAAATGATCAGAATATACCAGTACTCAAAAGGAAATTTACGAAATAAAATAATACACATGGTCAGAAAATACTCATAAAAAAGTTTATTTTTCTATATAAATGTCATTCCGGGTAGCCATATCTGCTATTAGGGGCAATGTGAATATTATATGTGTAACTGTTTGTTGTTAGTGACACAAGAATATTATTTATGATATGATAAATTATCATTTGTATGCCTAATTCTCAACTGGCACTCTATTTTAAATTATTTTCGTGTCATCAGCTATTAAGAAACAATTATATTTCAAAAAGGCATTAACAATGTATGTATAAGACTTTACATTTTTTGCTTGTGATCTTGTAGTAATGTACTGGGGACAGTTGCTCAAAGCAGTATTAAGTTTAATCCGTCACTCCATGCTGGAGGCCTATCTTTAGTCTACAATTAGGGATTTAATCTGGTGTTAGCAACTAATAGCGTTTCGAGCAATTGGTCCCTCGTGAAGTTCACTGCTCTCTAATGTTATATTAGCCAATCACAATGGTCAATGTTCATGGTGTGTTGTGTATTGAACTGAAATTTAGCCTGGCTATAAAGCCTGTCATGTAAAGGATTATATTGTGTCTGCTAATAGTTTGTTACAAGTGACATCACTTAATGAATTTTTCTTTAAAGTATGAGCATCAAGTACTCTAAAATGGCACCATGTCATCAGGTCAAATCTTTTCCAAACAGAGGCAAGGGGGACACCCCCTCCGGACCATCACCCTGCTCAGGCACAAGCATTGCTTCAGATTGTGCAGCCCCTCCAGATTATTCCATCCAATCTGAAATCAGGGGCTTAGCCAGAAATCAGAAACAGGGTGTCCAAAATGGTCATTTTGCTTCACTTTTCATGTAACTGGGTGTCCCATTCTGACAGTTTTCCTATCTCCTGCATGTAAAAATCTATGAAAACTGGGTGTCCAAATGAGGCAATTGTTCCATTACGGGTGTCCATTTGGACGGGTGTCTGCCTAAGCCTCTGTCTGAAATATCAAGGAGCCGTCACTGCCTATAGTGAATGAAAGGTTGTCATTTAACATAACATGAAGCACACTAATAATCCCAATCAACCATGTTTCTCAATCAGCTTAACTCATATCATCAACAGTGAAGGCAACATGTATGCCATCAGTGCTGTAATCTCATAGTGTCAACGAATGTTGTTCTCTCCATAAAGGTGAATATAGCTTCATTTTTCTGTCACACCCTGTGGGAGACATATTGTTCATACAATTATACAGATCTGAAAATATAAATATGTCAAAAAGATTGTCTTGCATTTACTTTAAATTGCATATTTATATTGCTCATCGTTCAACTGTTTATAGCAGGTGGTTGGAGGGAGCTTCCTGGTGCTGTTTTAGAACTAAAGAGGAACAAAAAGCTGATGTCTTTATTTTGTCCCATGAGGTTTTTGTTTGTTGCCTAGGGTGTCATGGGTGGTTTCCTTCACCCATGTGAGTGAAATAACGTAAAGTATGGTGTTAAACCCCAATCAAATACACATGAGATTGAGTGAGTTACATGATATGGCTCTGGCAATCCAACAGTGATTTTTAAGAGGTTTCCTCCCAGTTTTCCACATATAAGCGAAATACCCTTGAGTTGGACGTGGAAATCCAATTACACAAATCATTGATTCTCATTTCCGTTGGCTGGGGGCTAGACCGAACATTGGACTTACATGTTTGCCTTTTTTTCAATAATTTGGACGTTGAATTGACAAACACTTCTGTCGGCAATGGTTATGACATTATCATAAAGAAGTCCACAGAGCTGATATTTCAGCTGGCTGAGTTCTATTTCTATGCTGTTTAACCAACTGAAAAACACAATGGCTAATACCTCTTTTTTTGCTCAAATGCTATTTAGTGACCTTTGACCCATAAGCAGCTCCATTTCTTGATGCCTAACATAATGTACACCAAACAGTGAATCAGAAACCCATTTACATATATAATTTGTTTTCCTGCCTATCCCAGCCTTTTGTTCTAGCCCAAATGGTTCTGATTTTTACCAGTCACTGCCTTAAAAACAGAATCTGTCAGGAGACAGAGAAATGGAATTCCTTTTGCATTAATCTATTCTTAATTCTTATATCGAGGTACTGCACAGACAGGCATAATTCCTGCCAGAAATGACTTCTTTAAGTGGCATTTAGAAGCTGGTAGGTATAGAACACAGAGACATCGGTGTGGATTACAACTTCTAGGTTTATTAGCACGCGACGTTTCGGTCTAGATCCTAAGACCGTTATCAAGCATATGGAGTGACAATCAAACGAATAAAGTATTTATAGAATTTTACAAACAGAAATGACATAGTAATAGCATACGAGATGTTGTGGGTCACTTGCACCACGTACGTCACTTCTGGTTTGTAATATTTAAATTGCTGACAATTTAAATAAGTTCCTTGATCTGAGGGCTGTTATGTTACTAAAATGGAATTTAAAAACAACCCAAACCCCGCTGTTAAACCTCATGCCTTCTCCTAAATATCTTTGATGGAATTTTAACAAGCAACTAATGGACATACAGAAATGAAAAATTTTATTAAGCAACAATTCTTGGTCCATATATAACTTTTTCAAATATATTTTACCAGATAAATAATATAGTAGGCTGATTTTTTTTTCTTCTTAACAATGGTTTAAACCCATTCTAAACTGTCCATTCCTTATTAGCACAAAAAAAAGTTTGCTCTTTTTTAACAATTTATAACAAATGGAGTGCATCAAATGAGTAAAAGTATCTTGGTGGTTTTTCACTTTTGTTTTAAATACATTTTAAAAATGTTCTCTCAGTTTAAGATAGCATTGCTAGACAGTGCCTAGAATCTAATATCAGTTGTTTATGCTTGCTGACTAAATATATCATTTTCGGTAAGTGATATAAATCTGACAAATGCCATAAAGTAAACTATCAAATTCACTTGATTGATTAGTTATGAATTTATACGTACGGCATTTCAGCATTGCTTCAGATGTATTTTGAAGTTGAGTAACATATACATACATACAACAACTTTCTGGATTATTGAGTCTAAATAATAACACTTAAGATAATTCTGATTAAAAGCAAATATAAATAGCTCCAAAATAATTTGTAGCATTTATTCTGTATCTGGGGTATGCCATACTATACTTAAGGCTATTTCACTCATACGAAATCCAACGGGTGAAGAGAGCTATCCTCAATGTCACTGGTTACAATCAATGAAAATATGGTACAATCACAAGGTTGAAAATGAAGACCACAGTAGAGCAGGTTTGTGTTGCCCCTCAGCTCCGAGAGCAACAGTGTAACAGAAACACTCCTCACAAACAGTCCATGACCCGAATTGGCCTACATCTAATGAAGTTGAGTTCTGGGATCTGCCCACGTACAAAAGTAGCCCAACAATCTCAATTTGTTGATTGAAACTGCTTTTCCTACTGGATGGTCTTTTAAACAACTCAACCAAATTCACAGACAATCTACAATGATGGATTTGTTTGATTGGGGTTTAATGTTGCACTCAAGGGTATTTCACTTACATGACAGCGGATTGTCCACTCCACACTGCATCTATTTTTACAGTGGAAAACCGAGAGGAAACCTTGTTAAAACCACCCCAGGGATTGCCAGAACCACAACTTGTGACTCGTTCATATACCTGATGGTCGACAGGCGTATAATGATGGAAGCCATTTTGTAACCATCAAGTACCATCTAGCTTTAGGATAAACCAACTTAATGTTAAGTTTGATTATTATCTTTATAATTTGTTTGATTTGGGTGACTGGTATCTTTGAAAAGGGAACTGGATTGATCTACAGCTGACTGACATCATGGCATAGTCACTGTATTTATACAGCTGTTATTCACTGACAACATCTGCACTATTATGATGTTTCAGCAAATATTGCTACACAGCTTCCAATTTTAATCACATGGATGGCAGCTGGAGTTTGACAGAATCCCAACATCTGATTGGCTAAGACCTGAATGACTCTTTTTGAATGAGCCAATCATTCTGTGTAAATAACTGATATCATATGTTTAATAAGTTTTATGCCACACGATTGACCAGAGTACCAATTCCATCGATCTCACACTCAACTGTGTCACCCCTCTGAAACACGAAAAAAAAAAATGTGATCAAAATACTATTGAAAACGTAATATACAAATATAAAAAAAAAATTAAATAAAACCTTTGAATTTTGACAAACGTACCGAATTAAAAACAAATCAATGTTTACATTTTTGTACCTAAAAAGAAAACCAGAAAAAGTTTTTAGAACAAATGTTTTGATCACATTATTGTTGCAACTTTGTATATAATCATTTAAAAATTTTAAACATACAAAATGCAAGCTGCATATAAAAGTTTACTTAACAACCTACATGACAAAAATCCTTATGGATACTAACTTCATTGTATGTTCGATAATAATGTCCATGTATCTCCAGTTACAATCTATTACCTGTAAAAACTCAGGAGGGTTTCTGAAACCGCCAACACCAGGGGGCGTTCCTGTCAAAATGATGTCCCCGGGCAGGAGGGTTACAAACCTTAAAAGAATGTTTTAATACAAATAAGTCTTTATAGCAAAAAAAAATACATGTTTATGGCAAAATTTAGACGTAACTTTTTAAAACAGCCACTAGTATATTGGGGGGGGGTATGTTGTTACCCGAACACAATAAATTTCATACATGGTAAATGGCCAGTATGTCGTCCAGATATTTTTGTTTGTTTAGCACTGAAGGAAAATTAATTTCCAAAACAACAAACTATACTATAGGGTTGTATTTCAAGCATGGTTTTTTTTTTACTGCTTGATACAGTCATCCTTAAGTGAACTTCCATTTGTACATGGCGTTTTATGCATGCAACAAATTAAATTAATAAAGAAAATAAATAAATATTACAAAGCACCAGTGAATACGGAAATAAAACAAAAAAATGTAAAGTAACAATACAAACATAAGTGAAGGATAAACTTTGAAATAAACCAGAAGTTTTATATTGTGACTCTTTGTAGACATCACGTGACAACACTGTAATGTATGTTATAAAGATCAATAAAGAATGGAGTTTTATACAGTTTTTTAAACAATTCAAATAATTTGATGAAGAAGCCACCCTTGATGCACTGCGACAAATGAAGACAAGATACAAACTTCAGATCAGAACCAAAACAAGAGTGCAACATAACAATGTACCAGTACAAGTAAAATTGCTATATGTTACAACAGGTCGCCTCCTTGTTGCGCCTTTAGTACCTGGGTATAGTTTGCTCCCCAAAATCCTCCTATTCAAATTTTGATTTGTTTGTTCGATTGATTGAGTTTAAATACTGTATTTAGTGTCCAGGGGCCGGTTGTTCGAAGCACTAATAAATTTAATCCTCTATTAAATGACGTTTGTTTGATTGATTTGGGTTAAATGTCATACTTAATGTTATTTGATTTCATGGCCATCAAATCGGTGAAGGAAATCACGCTTGACATTAGCCTTATTAATAAAACCTAGATATTACTAGCCCTAAATGACGTCTTACTTTCCTCATTTTCTAATAGGTAACCCCCCCAAAAAAAAACCAAGACAGGACAATCTCAGGTCACAATACAAAGAAAAAGCAGATTTGCTTCCTGATCCCCATTTAATACTACGAACATCTTGGCACAGTTAGCTCCCCATATCCTCCATTTAAATTTTTTATAAATTAACAGTGAGGTCAGGACTTACTTTGAAATATGGTTAATAATCGTATCAATGTTGAAGATAAGTTTACTGGTGGAACTGTCTTGTTTAGTGACCCCGTTCACACGAGTTCTCAGTCCCAGGTTATGTGGATCTGTGACATAGTTTGGAAACAATATCTTGTTACTAAATATGCTGTGTTTTAATTAGAAATATTGATGACAGAATGAATAAGGTAGAGTTATTTATTTATTAAATTGGGGTTCAAAGACATACTTCTGGTTATTTCACATGACAGCATTCAAGCCGAATGGGTGAAGGAAACCACCCTTAACCCATGTGAAATCCTACGTCTGGTAAGAAATTGAATTTATACCATAAAAGTTGAACCTATAGTGCATGATTTTTTTCGAAACAAATTCGCCGTATGTAGAATCTGGTGAGAAATTTTTAACCTGGAAATAAGGGGTCGTGAGGAATTATACATTTTTTGCAGGGGTGGTTATTTCATCAAGAAAACACAATCACAAAATACAAACCAAAGATGCCATAAACAGCTTAATGTTGCTCCTTATCCCTGAGATCCCCAGGGCAAGCTCCGTATGGATAAAATATTGCCAGTTACAAATTTGTCATATAAAAATTATTAACAAATACTACAAGATCATCATAATATGTCCTACATTTCTTGATAATTCACCTTGAATTTCATCTGTTGTAACAACGGCTGGACCTAATGGACAAAATGTATCCATGGACTTCGCCAATAACAATTGCCCTCCATTTTTACTGAGCCAGTCTCTTGCTGTAACATCATGAGCTACCGTGTATCCAAATATGTGGCTCCTAGCATCCTCTTTCTGTGGGAATAGCAACACACAACATGATAAACAGATCACTGTAGCGAGTGAAATATAGTCCCCTACAATTTTAACCTATGTTGAAAACTGGTATTTTTTTTCATGTTAGTCCAAATGTGTAAAATAGACAAAATTGTATCAAATTCAAAAACAATCTGTAAGTTTCTATAAGCAAGCCAAGGTGTACCAGTACAAAAATTTACTGATATTTAGAAGACAAAATGGCCATAGTTGTGGTTTGTTTGATTGGTGTTTAACAACATACTTAAGTTTATTTCACTTATATAGCAGTGAGCCAGGCAGATGAGTGGAAGGAGCCACACTAAACATTACTGGCAACAAAAACAACGAGATAGGACAAACACCAGACATATTACAAAGACATCATAAACAGATCGGCTAAGTATTGACAAAAACTGTACCAAACTGAAACAGACTCTGATAGGCTATGATAAAAAGAGGTTAATAGAACTTTGATTGTTAGTTTGATTGGGGTTTGATTGGGGTTTAATGTCATACTGTATTTCACCTATAAAATGACGGATTGTCCACTTCACATTGTTCCTTGCCATATTTTGGTGAAAAACCGAGAGGAAACCTCGTAAAAATCACCCCCACGATTCCCAGAGCCACAACATGTGACTCACTCATACACCTGATGGTCGACAGGTGGACTGGATCTGGTGAACTCAATCATGTGAGAAACTAGTTCCCAAATTTTGGTTTATTTGGCCCCAAAGTGATGTAATTTTTCAAACTACCACATTGAAATAAGCCTGTGAAGATCATACAGCTTTTTATGGGATGAGGGATTTTAATTCTGAAGTTTTACTGTTTATAAAAATTACTAACTCACTGAGATATTTCTTCCAGCTTTTCCAATAACAACTGTCAACTCTACCTCCCAATCAAGTTCCTAGAAGAGAAATTTGGACATTTTTAATAATTACTTCATTTTACTGCAAATAAATGCACTTACTTCAAGACTCATGGCAGATTGGATGACTGGTCGGTTGATTGATTTATTGATAAATTGGTATTTGATGCTTTGCTTAAGAAGATTTCATTCATATGACAGAAGTGTACTCGGGGGCCATTTTGTAAGTTTCACTAAACCGACAAAGCTAGGTCAGGAACAAATGAAATGTTTCATAACAAAAAAAGAATTATCTATAAATCCTGTGATTCAATATTAATGCAAAAATTACTTTTTGCATAACAAAAATTAATTATAATAATTATTGAAGAAAGAATTGGTAAAAACCTAACCTGTGTAATATCAGGATAAAGTATGTCCTGTCCTGGACCTATGATGGTACTGGGGAACTTATTAAAAATGACTGGTTCAGTGGGGGGTGGGACTCCAATCTCAGCACAGTGGTCATAGTAGTTCATACCCACACATATCCCTTTATCAGGCCCTGTGATTGGGGCTAAAAGTTGATACTCGCCTTCTTTGAGAAATGGACCATTCCAACTTGACGCGAAACTGAAAACAAAAAAATATTACAAAGAACGGTGTTTATTTGATGTTATTTGTGGCAATTATATAATTTATACATTAAATAAAATTGTGCGACAACAAAATATAATCACAAACAGTAGTAAGCAAAATTGTGTGTACACAATTGTGTAATGAGGCACTTATTACAGACGGATATCTGTACAATTGTGCAATAATGCGCCTTTTACAGACAGAAGTGTGCACAATTGCACAATAATTTGTTACGGACATAAATTTACACAATAGTGCAATGAAGCTTTGTCATGTAGTTTGTTTGTTTGTTTGATTGGGGTTTAAGGTCGTACTCAAGGGTATTTAACTTATATGACGACGTGCCAGACTAAAGGGTGAAGGAAACCACCCTCGCCAACACCGCAGATCAGCTTCTAGGTCCCTGTTAGCTCTGAGAGCACCAAGGCAACATGAAGCTCCCTCCAACCACACAGCCCTTGTCATGGAGAGAAGTGTACACAATTGTGTAAGATTTCAATTGGTTATGTATTACAGCATACGATAAGTTGATAACCACAAAAAGGACAGTTAAAAAATTAGGTT
>JARFOD010026975.1:0-10752 GCA_031763545.1 Mopalia muscosa
GGACGGACGGACAGACGGACGGACCACGGAGAGTGATGAGAATAGCCCACAGTCAGAATGACTGTGGGCTAAAAACATATTTCCTTGTAATGGAATGTTGTTATTGTTTTTCATATTTAATTTAGCTATCAAAATCGATTTTAATTGGTGAGAAATCAAATGCACTTGATTGGTCAGAAGCTTGATGATATATGCGTATGGTGAAATATCATTGTTCCACACTTGATTGGTCAGAAGCTTGATGACATATGCTTATGGGGAAAAGTCAATGTATAAACCATATACAGCTACATCAGAACTCTTGGATGGAAAATCTTAATTGCATGATATATATTAATTAAAATATAACTGTTTGTTATAACTGAACACAATTAACTTTATTTATCACCACAAATGACCACAACAGGCCAAAACTTGAACATTTGTTCCCTATTGAATGTGTTGGTCTATTTGACTGGGCTTAAATGCTTGTTCTTCACTCATATGATGGCAGCCAGCCGAATAGGTGAAGATTGATTGATTCATTGGTGTTTTACGTCAGCTTAAGGGTATTTTGCTTATAAGATGGCGATGTATTCCTACAATAATTGACGCTAGCACAACCAAACTGTGGAGTGTTTCCATTATGTTGGAAAGTTAATTTCCTCCAGTGCTAAATTAAGTTCTCTCTGCAGCTGTAGCTCATTCAGTAGATTTTTGGCCCAGTAACCAGGATTTGAGTGGCCCTTTGTAGCTCACTCGGGTAGATTGTTGGTCCAGTAACCAGGATTTGAGTGGGCCTCTTTAGCTCACTCAGTAGATTGTTGGCTCTGTACCCAGGATTTGAGTGGCCCTCTGTAGCTCACTCAGTAGATTGTTGGCCCTGTACCCAGGATTTGAGTGTAGCTCACTCAGTAGATTGCTAGCCCTGTACCCAGGATTTGAATACATGTGGCTAAATGGACATTTATCATTCTGAATAGTCTCAGTATTTTAGTCATTCTTGGATAACACTGTTTTAATTTGAACAGAATGTAGTTTAGAAAATTTTCCTGTTGAAATCCTTAGATAGCGGGCACCTAGACCCTTGAGCCACCCTCCCACCACTAAGAAGAAGGTCAGTCAGGCCTCCATAATAATCTATTTGTGTCATGGACTGTAACCCTACCTACCCCAAAAACTCAACAAAAAAAAGATAACAGTCAGAATTTTTTCAATTCGGAAAATTAGCAGCTTCTTTCTGTGAACTACAAAAACAAAAATCCTCTCTGGGATTGTGCCATTTAATCATGGAATACAGGGTCATTAAATAAGAGAAATAGCCCACAACAATGGTTAAAAAACAAGTACATGAATAAATGTTGTAGGCCCTATTCAGATATAATACCTGTATGGCATAATTTGCAACAAAAATGTTTTAAAATAAAAATTAATTTTTTAAAAAATAATGAGTTTCCACCTGCACACTTTTTAAAAAATATTCTTATTACTGGAAACAAATACATTTTTTTGGAAGGCATCAACTGGAGATAAGGTAGCGGATATTCATTACTCCTCGGAACATTCTCAACATATATATATTTTTTTATTTTTAAAGTTTAACCTCTTATCATAGCAAAGTATTAACATTCCCCATGGCATTCATGTGCACTAATATGAAAGCTAACTTACAATAATTGTAAGACAACTTATAACACTTAATGTAGACTTGGTTATATGTACATTAAATGGAAATACCATGACAACCAGTGTGTTGCCATTACAGTTATGTTAAATCTGGGATGAGTATGTAGACGGATTAGAAACGCTGCTATCGTTCGAATCATCGAACAGTGAGTGTGTTACTTGGCTAGCTTGTTTCAATCGACCCATTGGGCACATGTAGTCTGCTCAGCTGGCTAAGCCAGTCCTAACTGACACTCCCTACACTGCATTTGCCTTCTGAACAGACTTCATATGTTTGACCAACTCGTCCAATGGGTAGATTGTAACAAGCCAGCTGAGGAAAACATTCATGGTTCGATGATTCGAAGGATAGCGGCCTCTCTAATGACCACATATCAACTAAGCGTAAAATAAATGCTGCTCCGAATATTGAAGTCATTGTTGGACCTCTATATTTCGGCTTACCTATGTAGCCATCATAAGATATTTTCCTGATGATGGCTACAAAGATAAGCCAAAATATGGAATTCCAAAAATGATTTCAATATTAGGAGCAGCATTTATTTTAATTATTTTACGCTTGGTTGATACTTCATGTTAAACTTAAGCTAAGAACACTTTATGAAACGGTCCCCAGGAACTTACAAAATGTAAGTGAGTGACAGGTAACAGGTTGTTAATGGCACACAGGGTTATTACCATGTGTAACACCTGTTAAAACATTCCATTGATGAACATGTGCAGGTATTGAACATTTCAGACAGCATCAGTCAGTCCCCTTTTACCTGTGCTTTTAGCCGCCTCCCTCCCTATACCCTTTCAAAGGTAATGTGGATAAAATCCCTAAAAATTTGTTCAAACACACATAGATGTATGCAGCATAATTATATAATTTCTGGATAACACATAATCCGCTCCAGTTAAATCAGTAATTTATCAGTAAAGTTTAATAAAACTTTACTTGGCCTGCAGGAGAAAGGGAAACTTAAAAAATTCGCCACCCATTTACTTAAAGAGCAAAATGACCGTGAAAAAACACCAAACTCTTGATTTCTGGCTAAGCCCCTGTTTGAGCATGGATGATTGCTTTTAGAAATAAATATACATACCAGTAGAAATAGTATGTAGACTCCCAGTTTCTCTGCTCATGTTTCTAAAAGAACTTGAAGCGGATTTCCTTTTCAAAGTATTAGGGGATTATCACCATAACATATTGATCTACATGTTTTACTAAAGTTGAACTATAACATGTATTACACGATCACTCAATTGATTGGGTTTTTTTTTGTCACAGTAACAGGTATATATTACACCTTTTTTTTCACGTTACAGGAAAAAGGCTGCTGAGGGTTAGAATTTATCCTATATTTTAAAGCCGTTTCACCTGGATTAAAATGTTTTAAAGTGAAAATGTTAAAATTTAATGTATGAGATATATTGATTTCAAGTATCCCAGCAACCAAGCTGAATTTATAGACGTAATGCATAAATATAAATATGTTACAATTTTAGCTAAATTATAAAGAAACAATTTAATTTGGATTACTAAAGAGCAATTATCCTAAACAGTAAATGCAGGTATTTAAATACTCAAACATCCAGCCGTGCACCATTAAATGATGTAACATTTTAGAAAAAATTCTTTTCACTATAGCTGTCAATTAAAGTCATAAAGAAGCCATAATCAATGATTGCCATAAGGCATATGTCAACAAAAACTAACATCTCAACAAATATCATATTTAATGATTGCCAAATGTATGTACAAAGAAAAAAATGTTGCTTCAGGTATTAGTCATTTTGAATTTTAAACATGCTCTTGAAATTAATAAATTAAAATTTTTTAACATTCTATACTTCATGTATATATCTATGTATATGTGCTCATATGCGCCATGCTATTTTGTTTTATTGAATATGAGTGGGATATACAAGCCTTTTTGGTTTATTCCTGCCATTTTGTTTTTTTACAATGAACTTCTATTTATTGTATTATTGTATTATGAACTTGGTGAATAAATTAACTGAACTTAACTAAGGGTAAGAGCATCATGCGAAATATGACGCCATTTTCTGTTAAGGCTTTATAGTGTCAGGTATAATTTAGATTCCGTTCAATATAAGTTTACAGGCGTAATAGTGTAAGGTTAAGTATAACCCCTAAGCCAACTCTGAAATTTCCTTTTCTGTCTTAAATTTTCATGATGGTCATAGCCCCTATAGACAAGCTAAGGTTATTGTGTTAGAGTTATTAGAAACCTGACTTGTACCCAGCAGCCATTTGATTGTTTGTTTGTTTGATTGACGTTTAACATTGTACTATAGGGTATTTTACTTATATGATGATGGATTGTCCACTTCGCACTGCACCTATTATTCTGTGGAAATCTGGGAGGACCACCCCTGCGATTGCCAAAGCCATAACATGTGACTCTCTCATATATTTGATGGTCGACAGGAGGACTCGATCCAGTGAACGGTACATTGAAGCAAGTTCAGTTTAGTAAGCATGCACACTACCACTAAGCCGTGGCCATGGGCCCTAAGTGTTATTAGAAGCCACTCTTGTCCCCAGCAGCTCTTTGAAATACCTTTTGTAAATTTTTGAGCTAAAGATGATCAAGCCAGTGACTCTACATTGCTGCAAACCATTTCACATTTCAACTGCTTAGAGTACATCTTATTTATGTTCTTAAGCATCATTCGAAATACATATTTTTATCATTGAGTAAGAATATTTTGCCTGCCTCTACTGGGATACGAATTCGGTTCTTTAACCGACTGAGCTACAAAGGCTAACAACAGAACTACCCGAAATTTATATTGAAAAAATATATCATATGTATACAGGTGAACGTAGGATTCTCCAAAAAATAAGCAAGTTTTACAGTTTAATGGCAAGTAATATTACCAAATGCTTAATCTGTGATATAGGTGTTTTTAAAATCATCATACTTTACATTACCAGGGAGTCCGCGATATAGGTCTTTTTATACCGCTATAAGTTATATGACCATAGAGAAGTTTGCAATTGTGATATTATTATTAATAATAGGTACAAACCTGGAGTCATGTGACAGTTGGTAGGTCAGTGGAGAGGGAATTCTCTCTAACAGTGGCCACACATTTAGGTTCCCTGTGCCAGTCAACAGATGTCCTCTATCTACCACACAGGCAGGGCATTATCTGATTGTATTATCACAGATGGGGATTTCACGAGTATTGATTGGTTAACAGGTCAATATCAACTGCCTGAGAACAAGGGCTGGCTGGCACTAAATGGGACTTTACTCCTAAACTCACCTTGTTTTAATATTAAGCTGTTTGATAGGAATTCAACTCTGCCTTGTGAAAATGATAATCAGCAAGCGTTACATTTGCTGCTATTAATGGGAATGTATACCTAATTAATACATATCATACAGACTGATGTAGGCCGTTTTTTTTATGCAGGCATTAACACGTGTTGCACCATTAACTTCCAACAACAACATCATTTGAACAAAATTTGTGTACGGTATAATGAACTCGCTCATATTCCTATGAATATTAATTGTTTTGTTGAGTGGTCTTTATCATGGTACTAAGCATGTTTCATTTAAACATCTATGACAACTTTGTGTTGTGAGTAACTTGTGGAAAATCGAGAAGAAAGCATATTCAATGTGATTTTGGTTACCACAGTCCCTCATGGTGCCCAAAGGTATGAAAGTATGCAAGGAAGGCTTTGGAAGAAAAAAAGGGCACGTTATGGGCGATTTCTAATCTGCATCAGACACAATCAATCAAAATTGAGAGACCGTTTTTGGCCAATAATTGCTGGTCAAATCAAACAACCACCAATCAAAAATGAGCAGCTATTCTGTTTAAAAGAAGCATAAATTCCAGTCATCAAGTCCACAGCTTGACTTGTCAAATCAAAGTCTTACCCTAAAGGTAACCGAAATAATGACTGTATTTCTTAGTCTACACCTAACCCAAATAATAGCTATATTTCTCAGCCTATAGCTAACCCAAATAATGTGTTTATTTCTTAGCCTAAAGCTAACCCAAATAATGGCTATATTTCTTAGCCTATAGCTAACCCAAATAATGGGTTTATTTGTTAGTCTAAAGCTAACCCAAATAATGTGTTTATTTCTTAGCCTAAAGCTAACCCAAATAATAGCTATATTTCTCAACCTTTAGCTAACCCAAATAATGTGTTAATTTCTTAGCCTAAATCTAACCCGAATAATGACTTTATTTCTTACACTGAATTCTGTGACTCCACAAGTCTAAGTCTTACCCTAAAGTTAGCTCAAATATTAGCTTTATTTCTTACATTGAAGATTACAAGATGCTAACTTGTGGTCAAGCAGTGTCATGGACATGTCAACTGAAAATCCTCAATACTCCTCAATCTACCAGGTTATCATTTTATCACTGGACATAATACAGATATCACACACAAATCACCTTGATGTTGCCCTTTAGCTCAGAAAGCAGTAGGGCAACAGGAAGCTCCCTCCCAACCCTCCCCTTCTTAGATATGATTGTTTGTTTGGTTTTTTGATGCTTAATGTCTTACTCAAGGGTTTTTCACTTATATGACGATGGATTGTCCACTTCACACAGTACACAGCTTTATTACATAGGAAAAACGGGAGGAAACCTTGTTAAAACCACCTCTGCGATTGCCGGAGAAACAACATGTGACTTCCTCATCTAACTGATGGTCGACAGGCGGACTTAAATCGAAGCAGGTTCATTTTAGGAAGCGCACTCACTGCCACTAAGTCCCTGCCGCGGTCTCTTAGATATGAAGACATACTGCTAAGAAACCAGATTGTGGTAAAGTAGGGCCATTGAGATGTCAACCAGAACTCGGCAATCTATCGCATCATCATCATTGAGGAGATAATATGGAAGCAAATATACATTAAAACTTGTCCGAACTAGGAATCAGGGTGACAGCATGGGCAGGAATTCGGGCTGACATGAAGTGGGGGATGTCACAAAGGTTGATTGATTGATTAATTGGTGTTTTACGCCATGCTCAAGGTTATTTCACTTATATGATGGTGGTGTATGCCAACAATAATTGTCACTAACACAACGAAGATGTGAAACGTTTCCATAATGTTGGAAAGTTAACTTTCCTTTAGTATTATGTAAAGACAGCATTACCACTCTTCTACCAAACTGCCCTTAGCCAGAGGTGTGAAGATAACTATGTATGTGTCTGTTATTGTGTGTGTGTGTGCATGTGTCACAGAATACACATATATATCAAGTGCAAGCAATATTTTCTCTATGCTTACAAATACCTATGATGTGTTTATTTTACTTATTTATTTAAGCAATGCTAATAAACAATCAAGCTAAGCTCATACTTAACGTTTTAATAATGTCTAACCATTAAATGATTGGTTGACTGAAAGTAAAAGCTGGGCCCAAGGGCGTTTCACTTACACGATTAAAAGGTACTATAACATGAATGGGCTGTTTACTTGTGTTGGACAATTAATCTTCCTCCAATGGCCAGCCAGCATGACTATGGTTAGCCAAAGAGCCATTTAACACTAATGATACAATTTATCAGATTGAAGAAACAACAAATGAAATCTTCAACTTTTTTATATTATATATTTATAAAAATTAGACTGGCTTGATATTTTGATTGGCTCGAGCAATTGTGGGGATAGTGTTTACGTGGTTTTGTTTTCATATTCTGTCGTATTAAGGCAAGGAGCTGTGAAATGGGCAAACCTAAAATATAAACCTATAAATCAGTGTATACTCTAAATATGTGAGTTTCTTATATACATGTATACAACAGACATGCAATCATGTCAGGTGACTGAATCAGTGGCTTTGATTGGTTAATTGCTTTCACACTGTTCTTAAGAGTATTTCACTCATATGACCATCAAATTGATTGGTGATTAGCTCGAAATTCTGTTTATCAAATTTAATACCTTTTTGTTACTGGTTAAAGTACTATAGTAGCTAATCCAGCAAATGTTTGTTTTCTAAGAAATCTTGTTGATTTCTAACTGTCAAATGTGTCATCTGCTCCCTTGACACAATTTTGTAGTCTGCTAAATTTCTTCCAGAATCAAAAATTGTTAGAGATTTAGGTTTTTTTTAACATGTACCTATACGAAAAAGAGCATACAACAGTAATGTCGACAACCATAGACTGTTAATGTTCCGACAGTACAAACCCTGTTGTTGATGCATAAATGTACTACCCAACTCTAGAGGGAGGGATGAAATGGAATAGGCAAAAAATGCATAAATTAAGAATATACAGAAAATTGACTAGTAGCCAGCGGTTTAATTAATACCATACATACAAGGCTAAGTTATTCCTTAATTTGTCAGTTATCATAAAATCAGACATATCCATAACATTTCCACCAAAAAAAATCATTTCTTACCTTGACTGATAACTGTACTGATTTGTATACTTCCTTTAAGCATTAATTCTAGGTTAAATGTTAGTTGCTTCACTGGTTTATACATGAGTAGTTTGTCAATCTTAATGTTTTAATGGAAGAATTTGCTACTGTGGGCTTTTCTGACAGCTGGGTTTTTAATCTTATATATTTTGTTTTCATAACATGTGGGAATTTGTAACAGGTGGTTAGAAGTACAAAACGGCACCTTTGAAATGGTAGTGTCTTATCTCCACAATGGAATAACCTAAATCTGATCAGGCAAGATTCCCTCCCCTTTTTATAATACACCTCCCCCATTATTTAAATAGTGCCAACTTTTAAAAAAAAAACATTGTAAATACATGTCATTTACACATCTTTACCCGACTGAAATTATTCTCTTTTTAATTTTTTTTTTTTGCAAAAGAACAACTATTTGGCATTATTTGTCTCAGACCATTCGCCAATATCAAAATGTCCCAGTATAAAATTGTAATTTATAAGTTGAGTGAAATAGTTAAATTTGGAAATAAAATAATATATGATATGATAACTGCTCTTGCAGTAAGCATTAAAACACCACCTGTAAGATATTGTACACAGAGTTCGCACAGAATAAATCATGAAATTCCAAGCGTTTTCAAAAAAATAAAATTATGATTTTCTAATAAGTTTTTATTGCTTTAAGGAATAGCTTTTATTTATTTTCTTTGAATTTTATAAAAATGTTAGGTTATCATCAAAGGAAAAAAAAAAAGCAACTAGAACCCTAAATCATCGCAAGTTATCATAATGGTATTAATTAATAATGGTTTTAATTTCTTCATCAATGTCTATCAGAATACATGTAAATATGAACACTTATACTGAACAAGCAGATTATAAGGATCGCAGGGATATGGTAGACAACTTATAAAATAATTACAAAATTTTAATCCAGGAGGTAATTTTGTAAAAAAAAAAAACTCCACGCCCATTGAGTTAAGTGTTTCCCTATACAGGAAAGTATACAGTATATCAGAGCCAAAGTATACAATGGCTCAATTAGTGAGTATACATGTTAATGAGATTCAGATCTTTATAGAAACTTGTCTCTGTGAATTTATCTAGAACATGACATGACTCATCGGTTTTAAAAATATATGCAAAGTAAGGACTAACTAATTTTTGATTTATTTGATTAATTTTTAAGTCTTTTAGAAAGTAACTGAAGTAAGCACTAGACAAAAATCTAAATACGGTTTAGAAGCCTAAGCCTGTAAAAAGGTGGAAAATGGGTAGCATATCAATAACAAGGCATCTGGATGCATGCAAATTTATACAATGACGACCTTTGGACAAATTTTAAAAGGTGTTAACAGGTTAACAGCTGAGCATTAACATTAATATAACAATTAGCTTCACAGCAGTTATCTGGTCATTTGGTGTTGTGTGTAACCAGTCATTTAACCTATCTAGTCTACCCGAAAGACTCACATCTGTTGTTACAATAAGTCTTATTGTTAATAAAAAATCAACAAAACAACAAAAAAAAACCATCTGTTGTAATTAGCCTTATTCTTTAAAAAAAATCAACAAAATAAAATATAAAAAAAATATCTGTTGTAATTAGTCTTATTCTTAAAAAAAAAATCAACAAAATAAAATAAAAAGTCCTCTGTAAATCTAGTAGGAAATAAGCTTTGTGAAACATTTAGAATACATATTAATACGACTTAATCTGGTGTTTACCTTCATGAACCTTTGTCCAAATATATCTTAATAGTGTCTAAGCTAGGATTGGTAATATTACTGTCAGAAATCCCTATTCTGAGAAATTTTGCCTGTCCAAATTTAAAATTTTCCTATCTTTCCAGATAAAAATTCAGAATTTCTACCTGTCATTTTAACAATTTTTAGAAATTTGCATACTTCAAATGACAGGTGGATGGACAATATCTAGCTAAGAAAATGATCTTATAACATTTTTTATTTGTGATAGGTTTTGATAAGCCTATATTTATCAAAATACAACTTCTTTTTATGACAATTTAGTTTTTTTGGAATCTGGGATTACAATATACAGGTATATGAAACTCGGCCTTATCCAGGCCCAATCCACATAAAATCAGCATAAAAATATTTGACATATATCTACCTTCGTTGCTTGCAAACAGGTATAGCATCTCGCCAGTTCCCATGCTCTGCGAGAGAGTTCTTGATTTCATCGACAATTCAAGGTTAAAGCTTGCTGTTTCATATCCCTTTGTATTGTAATCCTAGTTGGGATCAAAAGGCATTAGCTCACCACTCGATCATATGCTTACCAAATTTCAACAAGCATCAAGAGAAGCGATTGTATACCAAATTTCACAAATGTACCTCAGAAATGGTTTGAAGCGCTACCAGAAGTCCATAAACTAGAAGTGTGAAACGCCTCATTCAGTATACGCTCTCGTATAACCAGCGAATGGCTTACAGTATATAGCCCCTACTGATCAGCCTAGATGCTGGTAGATATAAAGCCGTTTGTTAGGTAATGGCTACCGGAGACGCTCGAAACTCGATTTTTCAACGCTTTCGGCTTTGATTGTTTGCTTGGTTACAGGGGCAGCACATCCTTGAGCCTCCATTTAACAAACCTGTTTGCTCACGTGACCAGGCCAACCAATATAATTTTGAGTGATTTTTAAGGCGGACTCCA
>JARFOD010026986.1:0-10751 GCA_031763545.1 Mopalia muscosa
GAGATAGGCCTTCAACATGGAGTGACGTCATCTAATCTAGGATTAAAATTAATAGTGCTTTGAACAACTGGCCCCAGTGTACATGTAGTATTAATATGTCTAATCCTCTAAGTGCTTTAGGCAGTGGAATAGTTTATGGCAGTAAATTGCCCACAAAATATTTAACAAGTCATCCACATATACAGTGTATAGTACCAGTTAGCAGTGTGATAAATTCAGGGCTTTCAATTAAAATGTTAGACAAGAGCTAAAAACCTGGGTACATGTACTTCTTCTGTAGCTTTATACATGTAGGTGTGATTTTTATTCAGCATAATACTATAAAAGGAAATTGGCCAGTTGACCAAGTACTATAATATTTTATCCGCTTTTGGAACAGGCCGCTTCATAATGAAAGTCTACAATGTATCTTTAATCCCCTAGTAGAGGTTTAATCTTGTACTAGCAACTAATAGCCTTTCAAGCAACTGGCCCCAGAGACCAGTGGATTAGCTGCTAAAAAGGGATTAGACAGAGGGGGTGTCCCACCCATCCAGATAGACACCCTGAAGTGAAAGATTCTCATTTTGACCCCTCTTTTGAGAAACTTTAACATGCACTAGAGGGAAATTTTCACATTGGACACCCAGTTAACAAAAAAATGCATCAAAATGGTCATTTTGGACATAATATTTTTTTATTTCTAGTTAAGCCCTGGCTATTAATAGCATATCAAGGATAAGAGATAGACCTTCCACATGAGGTGATGTCATCTAATCTAGGACTCAAATTAAAACTGATATGAACAAATGTCACCAGGTCAATAATCCTTTTTACCACTTTCCGATATTCAGACTAGTGTGAGCTTTCGATCCCTGGTTGATTTTTTTTCTTTCAAAGAGATTAAACAATAGTCGATGAAAGGAAGGCTATAGCATGTGTGTGGTCAGTTAGTCCATGCATCTCAAGAATAAAAGGAAACTGACAGGAATTCTGTTAAGCTTTCAGAACGATGACATACGAGTGTTGAATAATTCATTGGTTTGGTTAAGCCGGGATCCTTATGACGTGGGCAGTACTTGAAGTAGAAGGAATGGAAGTCTGTACAACAAACAAGGCTTTAGCTAACCTTAAGATTAAGCTTTAACAGTAGAACACTGCCAGACGCATTAATTACAAAGGCAATCCGTCACCATATAAGTGAAATACCCTTGAGTACGACATTACACCCAGGCCTTCTGATTTGAGGTGTGCTGTCCTATGCTTTAACGCTGATCACTCACCTCAAAACAGAAGGCCTGTAAACCCCATTCAAACAAATGAATTAAAAGGTCTCAGTAATGCAGACTTTGAGTACATGTATGTCAGTCTCACTGACAGATGATAGCCCCTCCATACATTGTATTAATGTCTGTTATATTAATCACACCAACACAGGAATGTTAACTGATTAAACATCATACATGTTATTGTAAGTTATTGCATGGAGTGTATATACGGCGTGTTAATGTTACAGCCTAACACATAACTACATTGACACATGTAGTTTATTAAACATATCTCATTCATGTCCAGGTTTAACAAAAATATATGAATCAACCTCCTACGAGTTTCTGATTTTATTTCTACACTTAACACTTAAAATTAAGAAAAAATTCAAACATCATTTTAAATCCATATTAAACAGTATTGTGCTGAACTGTGTGTGATCCTAAATGAAAAGTACATGTAATATGATATATTAGAATTTATCAAATGTCAAACTATTTATTTCACATTTAACTTTTTTAATGATCAAATGAATGGCTTAAATATGGTTAAACAGAATGGGGTTTTAAAGCAGTTTAGCTTTATTTTCACCAAGGATATTTACATTTTAAAAAATTAGCAAACCAGGAGAAAATGCAAATGTTAGGACTAAGGTTATCTCACAAAATTTTAGAGGACTGATTTTAACGGTATGCTGGAAAAAGATTACAGCACAGGAGCCTGTTGCTGTACAAGTATAATTATTAATTGCATGATTACACTGAAACGTATAAGTGAAATACCCTAAAGCAGAGTGTTAAACACCAATCAATCAAATAATATAGTGACAGTTCGGTGTGTCTCACAGACAGATATAATACATGTCTACACCGACATGTACTGCGGGATCAACAGCCAGTAAAACTAGACGGACATGTTAAGTCAGTGAATGCATACATGTAGCCCAACCACTATATATTGGCTGGCAGCCAGCTCAATGCTAAACCACAAGAAAAGAAAAAAAAGAGAATTGAGGTTAAAAAAAAAAAAAGCTCTTGGGGAAATCAATGATAGCTCTGATAGTTTTTACGTCCGCTAGATGAGCTTCAACAAAGTAATTCATCTGCCTTCAGTTCAGCCACATAAGCTGACTCTAGGGAAAGTTGGTCAGACAGCTAGGGGAAGGGAAGAGCCAGCTAGTAGGGATAGATCAATACAGTGTCAATAGCCGACCAGCGTAATGGGAATGGGCGAGGGGGAGCAATTTCACATTGACTATTGTCTCGAGACTGGCGAGACGCCGCGTGGTAAGTGGCGACTCCACACACTGACAGCTATGTCTACTCATACCAAATATCGACTAAAACTGTCTCTAGAATCTAGCCAGTCAGTAGCCACTCCATGCAGGGGATACACTGTTTGCACGTCATTTCGCATGCAGAGTAGATACACATACACTATCTGATGGTGCATAACTAAACAGAGAAGTCCATTTGGGTATGGCTGAAATCAATACTGTCAGGCCCAAACTGATACACCACAGTGAATGAACATAGCTGGTCATATAGCCATAGGTAAACAGTGTCTCTAGCATACATGGACTTTGTACACAGGCCATATAAATAATTAAAACCAACTACATATACTATATTACTACACTTTACCTGTTGTAAATGTATCTTAGAATTGACGGCCCACTGTGCTAACTGCGACGTATGTGTACATATTTAAATACAGGTAATTTAAGCATTTGTTATCGTCTATTTGAAGAATGTAAGCATGCGAATGTACCTATAAAATTTATTTAATGGTCTTTCAGTCTGCAGCTATAACCCTGTACCTCCATATATTAGCATTTGTTCATAAATAGCATCTATTAAATGAATAAAAGCATGTGAATGTCATGGGCCTTTAACGTTTATTTAATGGTCTGTAAGTACGTTATAGCATACACATTATCCAGTATGTACTGTGTTATTATTCAAGTGTATACGGTTCTCCAACATTCAACCAGTTGTACATCCAAATATGAGAAAAACCCATGGAAAATCATACGACCAAGGGCTTAGGCAGACACCTGTCCCCAGTGGACACCCTGAAAAAAACAATTGCCTCATTTGGACACCCCGTTTTAAGAAACTTTAACATGCTAGAGATAGGAAAACTTGGACACCCAGTTATTTGAAAAGTGAAGCAAAATGATCATTTTGGACACCCTACTTCTGATTTCTGGCTATTAAGCCCCTGCATGCGACCCATGTTCGTGTGAAATCCTTCATGTACATCTAGAGAGAAACCCACTCCAATATTGATGTCTAACCCATTAAAAGTTGACTTTATCGCATAAAAATCAAACCTTAAGTACATGATGTTTAAGATATATTTCAAACCGTATTTGCCCTAAGTAGAATCTGGTGATAAATTTTAAACCTGCAAACATTGAAAACCAGAAATTTTACATTTTTTCCATGGGTAGCACTAAGGTTTCTCGAGTCTCCTTTTAACTACCCGCTGTAAATACATGTATTTGACAGTTCTCAGCATCACATAAAAAGCAATTTTTCTAACTGGATCTTCTGTAACTAACTCGACAGGCCTGAAAGGATCTATAAAGCACAGGCACATGAGATGGGTGTCTTTTTGTTTGACAGCCATAGATAATAGATGGGCCTATTTGCTGAGAAAGAACAGGACACTAATTTGTTGTCAGGAGTCAAAATACAGCCTGCCTTAAGAGCTACCCTTACTCAAGCTCAGAACCATTCTAACAGGGACAATATGATGCTATTATTGCCCTCCTAAGCCAATGCTATTCACAAAACCATGGCAACCAAAAATTAGGGGAGATTAACCCGAGAAAATATGCCATCGTAAATATACAGGAGTTTTTCTTTTGTCATGACACAAGGCCATTAGTTTACAATCCTCTTCTTTCATCCATTTATTTTCTCTCCCATGTTTCGCTGACTTTATTGTACATGTAGCTGAGCTCCAGTGCAATAACTGACATTATGTGTAGTTGTACATTTCCTCGTCCCTCCAAATGCTGCACACTTTCTGAATTTAGTAAGGACAACTACAAATCAAATATTTTGTCAAGACATTTTTCCAATTTTGTCCTCCAGGGCCTTTTAACACAATGTTAAATTCTGGGAATCTTTGCAGGACAATCTCAATTTTTACTGGAAATGTCCTGCAAATGTATAGTTATTTCCACCCCTATTAATATACATAGGACAAAGTTTTTATTGAAACAAAGAAACAGGGAAATTACAGCATGATGGGATGCCGCCTTATTGGCATTCACTTCTTAATACCCCCTTTAATAGTTTTCTTCTCAGTTACAAAAAACAGTCAATAATTTACTCTTGTTCAGTTTTAAGTCTTGCTCTTTTCAATTGACATGTATGTATTAATTTGCGACTTCCAAAAGGCTAGCAAATCCTTATTTGATTCAATTTTATGTAAGACCCCCCCAAAAAATCAATCAAATTTTTATCCCTATATTTTGGCAACTTTATTTTGAGATAGATTTTTTCCGGGGGGGGGGGGGGTCACACTGTATTATAGGAAACTGAACTCTAAGACATTAATATAAGTTGTACTCACAAAACAAATTGTATCAATCCTTTATTCATCCCTTAATGTACTACTGTGGTCTGTCTTTCAACTCAAACCTTACAACTGCCCATGTGTAAGTACTCTAAGCAGTCATTAAATTCTTACATACCCAGTACAGTTCATGTTTATTAGTTTTGAAACAAGTTTAAATATGTTATCAGTTATTTGTAATTCACACTGTTAAATTAACCAGTTGTTTTTCTTTAACATATTGTTTGTTTGTTTGATTGGTGTTTAACGTGGTACTCAACAGTATTTCACTTATATGACAATGGATCTTAGATTGATGACTCAATTTAGATAGGGTATTGTTAGATGTTGACCATCCTTTATGTTCACCCCTGGACTGTGCCCCCCAATATTAAAATAACAAAGTGTCAGACGTCATTACTTGAAATCAAGTTCACGTAGAACACAACACTGCTATGAGAATACATGATTTGAATGCAGTTCGTTATCTACTGGTCACAATGTACATCTAGTCAGCCATCTTGATTCAGACTTTCTTCCCCTGCTTTTTACTACTTGAGGATTTAAATGTACACCTGTAGCCAACACATTGTTGGGGTCAAATAGCACAAGTGAAAGACCATGTGCCCACCAGACAAAACATGTTGAGTGAGGAAGCACCCCCAGCTGACAGCAATTAGAGCCTTGGGCTTTAGTCTGGCCTGACCATTGGCTGGACAACTGGACATTGACTAGCCAAGCCGACTGCTCCTAACAGCTCTAATCCACTTGTCTGGCCAGTCAGGTCAAATAGCATGTCATTGAAGAGGCTCTCTACCAAGTACCTCCAACTGTCGATGTTATTGTGTGTGTATAAATGTGGGGAACTAAACTTTACATTCACATTTTAATTAAAAGCAACAATCTCGTTCAATATATTTCATTTAAAATATGATCTGGTTTTGCCTTGTTTCATAAACCATGACAGGAACAAATATTTATCATGCAATTTTAAATAAAAATTAATTTAGAATGATAACTGTTAATTTCGGGATAACAACTGTAACATTGCAACAAGTTACCTCACTACTTCTAATGAGCAAACCATTTTCTATATAATTGACCACTTTGAGATGTTGTTACAAGATTTTGAGGTTTCATGTTATTTTTTTTTTTTTTTTTTACTTTTTTAAAAACCACAGCCACTTTCGAGTCATTAAACCTGAGATTCTACTTCAAGCAATACTGTTGTCATGGTTACACTAGTTTTTTCATCAACACTAATATACAAGGAAACCAGGATCAATTCTGCCAGTTTGCGTAACTTGAAGCACATTCAGACTCCTTCTTTACGCTGCTTAATATCCAGGTGACCTTTCTGTCAAAGCATCTCCCTTCTTATAAACCTACCGAACCATGTGTTTCTAAACATGCTCTTTCTTGTGTTTTTGTTGGTTTTTTTTGTTGCAACAACATACATGTACATTGAGTTGCCATTTATGATTATAAACTCCAGCCATACATGTAAGTAGTGTTTCTAGACTTATACCATAACATGTATGAACGATGACAGCTTTGAATCTGACATTTGTAGTCTGTCTTACAACACTCTAAACAATTCTTTACGAGCACAATATTACAGGGATCAAAATCAGGGCCAATGATTACTGACAAGGGCTTAAGCAGAGAAGTGGGCCAGGTGGCCACCCATCCTTTATAGGACACCCTGAATTCAACAATTGCCTCATTTTCAAAATTTGGAGAGGTAAAATTTCTCAGAATAGGGATTTCTGACAGACAGATTTCCAATCCTTAGCTTAAACAACAGATACATGTATTAAATTTGGTTTTAACTTTGGGAAGTTATCTCTTACTGAATGCATTGGGGGTAAACTTGGCAAGGGCAACCAACTCATGATTTAGAATCAACACTTTAGACCAATCTATTTATGTGGAGAAATTATCCTCACAATAGTGTTATCAGGGCCCATTACTATTGCTAGGCATTATTGACCATTGTCCAGGAGAGTTGGGGCAGAGTTCACAGCTAGGTCACAACAGTCCCTCCAAGTCCCAGCAACATCTTATGATATATTATGATGTTTGACCGGCAGCTGAAATCAATCAATATCAGACTCAGTCTGACCAGTGTGGCTGTCTCGCCCACTCTTATCCTACCTAGACAGCACGTTTCTAAACACAGAGCTTAACAAGTCATTCAGCATTTCTCACCAGTCTGGTAACCAAGGCAACTAATAATGATTACAAATAACAAGTACTTGTCGTTGTTAGGCACCCCTATGGATAAATTTTTTTTTTACATTCCCACATAAGTCACAACTTATATTCTCTTGAAAATATTATTCCACCTATGCCAGGCACACATCAGTACCTGGAATTTATCATTGTGTTGTCCAGAAAGGGGCCTCAGTGTCTTTTTAATACACCCCAGAACCATTGAACGGTAAATGCTTTACGACACTCAATCTAAGTTGATAAAATGCTGCTAGAGCTAGACCATAGGATGTTTTAAATAAATGTTTTCCCTCCCTAGCCGTTAAGTTGCTGGACTTCCACAACCCTAGTGTGCTGGTCTCCAAGGCCCTAGTCCCCTGGGCTCCACACTCCACAACCCTACTCCCCTGGCCTCCACATCCCCTGACCATCCTCCCATCTCTCTCAGCCCTACTCCCCTGGCCTCCACAGCTTTAGTCGGAACCCCTCTCCTCTCCAGTACATTTAAGTTCTTTCCCTTAGCTCTTATCAGTCAGTGAGGCTATCCCTCAGCCCTATCTGTTTCTGCATTCCTTCTAAACTGAGCAATTACTGGCTGTTTAAGGGGATGGTTCCACTTGAGTGACTGCAGTGAAAACTGGCCTAATAAGATAAGGTCCAAACAGGAACACTGGTCATTCTCACCTGAACACTAGCAGTGTCCTGCTCAGGTGAAATACCTCAGGTGTGAATTTGACCCAAGGCTACCCCAGCTACTGTGTATTCAGAAAAAGAAAAAGAAGTTAATGAGAAAATAGTCTAGACGACATCGCTACAATTGTAAGGTGTATTTGTACCTGCCCCCATTGTATGAACCAGTGTTAAAGAACTCGAACAAATTTCCTATAAAGCATATTTAAAAGCATGCATCAAAACAATTCTCCTATGAAGCATATTTTAAAGCATGCAGCAAAACAATTCTGACTCCAGGAAAAATTACTTCTCAACTGATGGATTAGGAACACAGCACTTGGCACACACTACCATTTTAACACCCTGTAAAAACTGGTTTTGTTGGAAACTGACAAACTAGGTCAAAATTTCACGAAACTAGGTCAAAATTTCTTGAAACTAGGTCAAAATTCCATGAAACTTCAAACCAGCCGCAACAGTTTCATGTTGATCTCTGCACTAAAAAGGCTCTGATAAATCTATTGTTTGTGTCCATGTAGAAAGGACCTTACCACCTGTCATTTTTGACAGGAGATGTATAAAAATGGTTAAAACGACAGGTATAAATTCTGAATTTTAACATGGTAATGATAGGAAAAAGTAAAATTTTGACAGACAAAATTCATCAAAATAGAGATTGATGACAGGCAGATTTTCAATCCTACATGTAGATTGGATTTTGTTTTCTTTGTTTGATTAGTGTTAAACGTCATACTCAAAGGTATTTCACTTATATGACAACGGATTGCCACTTGAGACTGTACACAGCCTTATGCGGTGGAATACCAGGAGGAAACCTTGTAAAAACAACCCCGTGATTGCCGGAGCCAAAACATGTGACTCACTCATATTCCTGATGGTCGAAAGGTAAATCAAAGCATGTTCAGTTCAGGAAGCGCACTCGCTACCAATGAGCCACTGCCGCGGGCTGTAGATTGGACACTGCTTGTAGATTTGTGGTACACCTTAAATCATAATAACTATGTGAAGCACTGTCAATTGCATAAAATATGTCAAGAAATATTACCTACAGTATATACACACTATAAATGTGCATTCAAAATTAACTACATCTTATTCATACAAATTATCAACCACGTATATTAATTTGCACATAGCTCATGCATTAAACTTACCGTTTCATTTTCAGCCTATTCATTAAAACAGCTTTTCCAAAATATGTAGCTAATCTTGAACAAGGCATATTTCTATACATTTATTTTTTTTCATTTTTTTTTTATAATGGGTTGTCATTTATGGCAGAAACTGTAAAATCCATTTAAAACGTATTATATTGAAATATCTTTTTATCATAAACTGTATTAAATTATTTAAATATATACTTCTGTTGGGATAAATGAAATGATGGATGTATGCAGTAGATGTAGGTCTAAACTCTTCCTGCAGTGTGTCCGTTAACAGTAAGTCCTGGCCTCCTCCACAGGTTCTGAGACCCAGAGTATTCACTCATTCTGGCAGGCTGACAAGTTTGTAAATCAAGCCTGGGTGACATCCTTCTCTACCCTGTAATACAGCACCCCAGGCCCTCAGCGCTGAGTGAGGGCTTCATGGACAGCTATTAACCCAGAAACGGGTCTGTTTATGAAGAAAAACAAGCAGGGAGTGATTCATGAATGACCCTAATACTAGATACAGTGATAGCAACACCAAGACTGGGGCCAGTTAAAATGGGAAACAAGGCTATAAACATTTTTTTTTAAAGAACAGTGTGTTATTTGGACATACATGTATAACCTAAAAATCGACTGGAAAAATACAAGAGAATTTACAAACTGTAAAGTGTAAACATATATAAGTGTTTTGTTCTCTGATTCACCGGGAGTAATTTAAATACAGTTAATTTACTCTTTTTGAGTATTGCATGTCAATGGTTAATCTTTAATGTTTATATACATAATTATATTCTCTATAAACATACGAATGTTTTATCCCACCCTTTCGCAGTCTCCACTCGTCCAAGTCTCAGATAACTGCTGCAGAACCGAGACTCTCAGTACAGGTTTATTCTGATGCTTCGTTTATCTCTCCTTTAAGATAATTATAAAACGTATATATATGTAATTAAAACCAGACCACAAAAACTCCCATTCTGGCCGAAAGAATTCATAAAGTTAATGGAATAAAAAAAACAGACTCTATCAGTGGGTAGTAACAGCCAGAGAGTAATTCTATTAAAGACCTCAAACTAATTAACCTCCTCGGCAGAACATGGCATCCCCAAATCCAGACCACCCTTGTAGAAAGAGGAAAAACAGCATAACTATGAAGACAACATATTTTTTGAGGTCATATTGTAAATATCCCATGAGTTCTTTCCTACTCGGCAGAACAGATGGTGGTAGATTTATAGTCTCAAGATATTGGCTCCTGATAAAAAAAAATGTTTTTTTTTAATTAAATGAGGCATGGATATGCAGGTGATCAGGCTGTGCACCTGTCATTTTCATCAGGCAGATTTCTAAAAATGGCTGAAACGACAGGTAGATATTTAGAAATTTTATATGGGAAAGACACAAAAATGTAAAATTACATAGGAAATATTCTTCAAAATAGGGATTTCCAGTCCTGCCTGTATCCTAGACACTGCAGATGTTTTTTTCATTCATTTTTAGGAGACTCCTAACGATAATGTAGTTAGTTATTGATCGACTGTTGTCACTTCTCACAGATAAATAAAATATGCCTGATTATATGTTGAATATACAGGACAACTATCAAGAAAAACAATTTTATATTGTGATTATCTAGTTTGATTTGCTTCTAGTGGCATCAAATGTTGTTTTCTCCACCCACTGGGCTGGAATGTATTTAAAGTGTGTTACATGTACTAACTTTTAAGTAAATGGGTGTCCAATTTTTACAGTTTCCCTATCACCTGCTTGTTGTAACTGAGTGTCCAATTTTTGCAGTTCCCTATCTCCAGTACAAGAGTGTTACTCCGAAGAACGAAAAACTCATTTTGACTTCAATATTTCGGCGGTTTATTT
>JARFOD010026997.1:0-10751 GCA_031763545.1 Mopalia muscosa
ACTACTTAAGATACTCAAAGTGACATCACTACTTAAGATACTCAAAGTGACATCACTACTTAAGATACTCAAAGTGATATCACTACTTAAGATACTCAAAGTGACATCACTACTTAAGATACTCAAAGTGACACCACTACTTAAGATACTCAAAGTGACACCACTACTTGAGATACTCAAAGTGAGATTACTACTTAAGATACTCAAAGTGATATCACTACTTAAGATAGGCAAAAGGAAATCACTACCTAAGATACTCACAATAATATTACTAATCAAGCTACTCAAAGTGACATAATTACCTAAAATACTAAAAGTGACATTACTATCTTAGATACTCAAAGTGATATAACTGCTGGACACCACTACTTAAGATACTCAAGGTGACATCACTAGTAAAGATACTCAAAGTGAAATCACTTCCTAAGATAATCAAGGTGACATCACCACCTAAGAAACTCAGTGACATCACTAGTATATACTCAAAGGAACATCACCACCTAAGATACTCAAGGTGACATCACTACCTAAAATATTCAAAAGGACATCGCCACTTAAGATACTTAAAGTGATATAACTACCTAAGACACCTAACGTGATACCAGTCCCTCGGCCATGGTCTATCGTTTAGAGTGTCAGCCTATATTAATACCACTTTGATGTACACAGGTTCGGTCATCAGGAGATGTACTAATACAACGCCGGCAATCACGGGGTGCTTTATACCAGGTTTCCTCTCGAGTGTCCACCGGTTTCTAAGAAAGAACCGTGTGAATTTGATAATCCGTCTTCATTTCATTGAATACCCCTGAGTAAGACGGTAAAAAACCACCAAAACAAACAAACAAAGTGTCGCAACTTCACCAAATGTGGCATGAAAAGGCCACAAATTTGACTTTCATAACCGACAAATATAAGTGACTTTCAGTGTAAAAGCAAGCACCAGACAGATAATGTTACAAACTACTTATATATATATTTATATATATAGTATGGTTGATGAGTAGAAAACGACTTTATGATTCCGCTTCAATTACGGTTTAAAACCCGACCGAAGAAACCGGGAGGTGAGTTATAAAGCTGGAAGCCGTGTAAGTGTACAGTGTGTCACGTTTGTCACGTTTGTCATGTTTGTGACGGATTGCATAAAATAAATTCGACGAAAAGATCTGAAAAAAAACATGATAAAGTTTTCTCTCTGTTTTGTTGCACAACAAATTGGACGAAATAAATAATCCTGTGTTCTGTTCATATATCAGCAAAGCCACGGCCCGTAGGAAAAAAATTATTTGCATTATCCCTGATAAAGGAAATAACAATATGGCGCCCAGAGCCAATTTGGCCAGAACACGTTCCACCTTCGTGCAGCACTAGTTCACGTAAACTGATGAAATAAATGAAACAAAAAGTCATTATAAAATGACTGCAAGATTCCCCCGTGTGAATTGTCATAAGCTAGTAGGCTTTCATTCACACCTATCATGTGAACGTGGTGCCGTGGAATTTGCCCGCGGTCACATCGTGTTATGCATATTGAATTAATTTACTAGAAGTGAAGAACAAGGGTTTGTTTGTTTAAAGGAAGCCATTCATTCAGTTTTCTGAGGTTTAGGTCATGCTGAATACAAAAACCATGTCTGCGAGCTGCTGGGTTATATTATTTACATTAAAAGGTATATCTACATATTTTGGGTACGCTTGACCTCTCTCATTGATAAATGAGTTGCCATGATGGGTTTGAGCGGTCATGTAGGGATATGTTGTCTCTGGTTTCCAGATTAAACTACATCAGTTCTTAATGAAAATACCAGGCTAACAGGAGACTTGCAGGAGAATCGAACTCGCGACTAAGGAAAATAGTCTTACGTCCTATCGAATTCGGTCGTACAATTACTATATTTTTATACAACCATCTGTGTTGAGGGGTACAATTACTATATTTTTCCACAATCATCTGTGTTGAAGGGTACATGCACTCACTATATTTTTATACAATCATCTGTGTCGAAGTGTACAATAAGTTAACTATATGTTATCAGACAACAAACTTCCTCTTACGCTGAAATAATTTTAAAAAACACTCACCAGTTTTTTTGTATACATATTATGTTAATTGATGTAAATGTGAAATGGCGCTCAACGAGGAAAACCGAACACGACCAACTCGCTGGTGGCTGTCCGGGAAATAACTCTGGTTGGGGACGACTAAACAACAAGAAGACCATTATGTTTGTTGTGCGGCCTCTCTGCCTACTGTTTTAAAAGTATTTCCGGTTGTTTGTTTAATTCTCATATAACATCTTTATAATAAGGAAACGTTTTGTTCACAAGAAGCTTGGGGGGGAGGGGGGGAGGGGGGGAGGGGAGGGCGTAAACAAAACACCCTATATTTTGTAAGTATTTTCCCACTGCAAGTAGATTATTTTTTAAAAAATCATGATTTATTCTTTTTAAAGTATGCATGACAACAAGGAAATACAACAAACACTTCCCTAAATTTCCTTTTTGGCCTTTCTTCTATCACATTGACTGATTGGTCACAGTGGAAAAAAGGTACAGAGACGATTCTTCATCGTTTGCTTGAGATTGATTGATTGATTGATTGGTGTTTTACGCCGTGCTTAAGAGTTTTTCGCTTAAATGACGGCGGTGTATTTCTACAATAATAAACACTAGCACAAACAACCAAGATGTGAAGCGTTTCCATAATGTTCATGAATTTTTCAATTCTTCAGCTTGTGTATAGTATATATGGTATTTAGAGTATATGCTGTAAATTCAGTGAGCAATTTATACTGTAAAAACGTTCATCGTTCCGTCAGCAAAACATAAATTGATCTACATGCGTGTTCATGAAATACGAAAATATTATCTTACAACATAACAGATAAATTAAAACTGCATATACCCAATTATTATATAATCACAAAATGATACAAATTATGCACCATGGACATTAACACAGAACAATCAAATTGCCTGGTGATGCCGATTTTGGAAGTTGTATTAAGAGGTAATATAAGTTCTATAACAACGGGAAATGTAAAGGCTGCGTGACTGAAAAACAAATCCATCGCTTACCGCTTATCGAAATCGCAGTACATCCGCAGTTTAAATTACATTAAAAACACACAACCTTCATTTCTAAGAAATCGGCTGTTTTCGAGGAAAACAAAATACCGGAAATAGATGCCGGCGTGATGATAATATAAGGAGGTCTAAAGTTTTGTTTTCTATACAATGATCGGCTGCGATGTAATTGCTCCCGTCGATAACAGAAGGATGAGATTCCGAATTACTGCAAGTTTCTCATCTTACTATAAGTGATCTAGATAGACATAAGTATAAACATTTGGGTGAATACCAGATTAAACTACATCAGTTCCGGATTCATGGTGAATGGTTTCATGCGACGAGCGCGTGAAACATTATAGGTATACATGTACATTCCGGATTTTAAAAGAACTAGGTCGATAATAAGTACCTATTTTTCGTCAATTTTTCTCTAGGATTTACGAGTGGGGACTTTGTATTGTAACTTCCGTAAACAAGTCAACAAAATGAGCTCGTATCTAATAACAGACATGTGTCGACTAAATTTCGAGGGGCGGCGCCATTTATCAACGCACTTGGCTGTGTTGTGAGTGGCCGATCTCTCGTCTCCTGCCACGCGGTTACACGAGGCGTCACGAGCTTGAATTATCCACTCCAAAAGTATCGTTTGGTTTTATATTAATATATCATGGCTGTGAACTCAATTACCTATATAATTATCATTTGAGTAGTTCCCAATTTGCTTTTATGAATATATGAAAATATAGATTTGATTTGATAAATGAAAAAGTTTTGCTTCTTTGAAAACTTTCTAGGCGTTTTTATTTTAGGGACATTTCGAAACTTTGGTTTCATTTATGCCTTCTTTTCTCCTATATTTCCTCTTTTTTTTTCTTACTGCTTTCCTATTTTATATCACAAAAATCAAAATGTAGACAATCAACACGAAAAAAATCCTATGGCTTAGTATTTTATTTAATATACACTCACGGTTTTGTTTTCGTTGGAGTAGTAGGCGATTGTTGTTTTTATTCAATAAAATCTACTACTTTTTTTAAAACCTGAACTTGTTTCCTGCTATTCATCATACTACGAGCATACATCCGGTTTCTTCCAAAGAATGTGAAACAGGGAACCAACAGGAAATTCGTTTAAATGGACATGTAGAACACGTATGACCAAAGACGATTATCAAAAAAACATGCGTGGTTTGGAAGTTCATATATAGACATATAAGTATGAATATATAACAATTGTAATAATTCAATTGGTCGGTCTGCTATTGTTCTAGCCCTCTTGCTATGGGCAGTTTGTTTGGAGAGTAGCAATGCTGTCTTTACTCAGCACTGGGGGGAGATTAACTTTCCAACTTTATCGAAACGTTCTCATTTAACGGCTATGCTTGTATCAATTATTGTTTAGATACACCGCGGTCAGATGAGTTAAACTCCTTGAAGTACGGCGTAAACCATCAATCAATCAACCAATCAATCAATATATTGCTCAAACTCTAGGTCAGTTCGGTAACTCGATGGTACTGGTATTAATAAACTGTCAATTCAATGCAACTCATTCATCCATTCCTTCCATGAAATGGTAGTATCGGTGGTAAAATAATTTACACGAATACACGATGACAGGATGCTGTTTTAAAACACTTTAAAACACTTCAATTCAATTCAACTTATCAAGTGTTTTATTTACTCTCACCATCAAAAGATGGTAACAGAGGTAAGCATTTACAAGAATATATGTTGATGCGTTGCTAGTATCAATAAACTTTAATTCAGTTTGATTCAGCATATTTATAAATGTTTACCATCAAATTGCATATAGTCGATCCACTTAGTGTTAAACATGTACAACACTACTTGATGACACGTAAGTATAAATACAATTTAATTCAGCACAATTTGACTTAGGTGCACGATTGGCTTTTATCATTCTTTCTCGCGTTACTTGTCATGTACAAGCAGTCAGTCCACGTGTTATCTTTAACGTCACGTGATTTTTTGCCTGGAACATGTGTAAAATAAATGGCTTAATTCTACATATGTGGTAAAGAATTTTACATATGTGGAAAATAATTCATCATATGTGGAAAACAATTCGACATATGTGGAAAAGAATTCGACATCTGTGGAAAAGAATTTCACATAAGGAAAATTAACTTTTTATTTTACATATGTTGAAAAGAATTTCACTTATGTAAAAATGAATTCAACATATATGAAAAAGAATTCTACATATCTAAAATAAGCCTTTATTCAACATATGTGGAAATCTTTTTCACTTATGTAAAATAAAAGGGGAGTGGAACTTTTTGTAGATATGTAAAATAAAAGCACCCACCGCCACAATTACAGACTTCTCCCTCACAGCCTGTATCTAGCGGCAATGAGATGCCCAAAAAGTACAATCTGATAAGAAGGACATCCACCCTCTGCATTTCGCAAAGATCTGTTTTTTCTAGCGAAAAATAAACGAGGGAAACTACAATAGTTTAATAGGCCTTCAATTGCGACCGATTCTGTAGAGAGCATTACTAAATGTTTGATTCGCCAGGAAAATAAAATGACGTAGACTACAATAAAAGTACTGAATAAGAATAAACTCTTCGCGTAATATAATAATATTCACTCTTTATTTGTTACCCTAATTGGCATTTGTCATAATAAAATGCATGGTTTTGTATTGTTGGATGTACGCTAAGAGAGGTTTCGACTTATGGCAGTCTGTAGTCAATGACCTATATACAGCATGTAGGGCATTGTTTGTTTTGTTTTTGTTGTAATCTTGGTAACACTGGACCATTTACTTTTAAATTGACTTGGCTAAAATTGCACAGCATGTGGATTATATTCCTATCGTCTTTACATTCGTCTTGAAAGTCTACACAATACGATGTAGGGGGCATACATGAAGGTTGGATAGGAGTAATCATTTCTCAGTTTGTTTGATAAGTGGAACTCTTTTGTACCTATCTAAAATAAACGTTTATTTTACATAAGTGAAATTCTTTTTCCACATATGTGAAATAGTTCGGTTTTGGTGTTTTATTTTACTTATGTGGAAAAGAATTCTAGATATGTAAAATAAATTTTAATTTACTTATGTGAAATTCTTTTTAACATAAGTGAAAATCTTTTCAACATAAGTAAAGATATATGTGAAGAAAAAAAAAAATGGTACATAAGTAAAATAAAAGCAAAACTTATTCGACATATGTAGAATAAATAGAAGTGATAAAACGGCTTGCCATACAAGTGGACAACCTTATTTTTCATAATATCCAAGAAGAAAATGGCGGTTCGAATGAAGAAGTGGAGGCGAAAATACATCGGTTACTTTCTTAAAAGTCAAATATTAGAGACTCAAAATATACCTTCAAAGTTGATTGAGCCCACAGATACCATAGTGAGTGAGTTTTCATTTATATTGTACAGTAACACGTTTCGGACAAACGGAAAAATATTTAAAGCATGCAAGTGCCGGTCCAGAAAAGGGAAAGAGGAAAACAAAATATCCATGGTTTAATAAAAAGTGTTCAGAGGCTAAGATCAAATTTAGAACCGCTCAAAAAAAAGTACAAAAATAAATCGATGGATAGATCTTATGTAATAAAATATCGCACAGTATATACACGAGTTAAACGAAACGTAAACTGAATTTACACTTATAAGCTGAAACTGCAATTCAAGACAAATTCGAAAGAAAACCCAAGTAAATTTTGGAAAGTAGTAAATAGAATTATTAAAAAGAAACAGAGAGATCCCGATGTGAGTATCAATGAGTTTCAGTGCAATTCTTTTCCACATATGTGAAATTATTTTCCACATATCTGAAATTCTTTTCCAGTTATGTAAAATAAATGACTTTATTCTATATATGTGGAAATTTTAATAAAAAAATCCTCTGTATCAAGATTGCAACAACAATGTGTAAATTTTAATAAAAAATCCTCTGTATCAAGATTGCAACAACAACAAATGTTCAATTGAAGTTTACTGTCAGAAACATAATTTGAAAGTTAATGTTCTCAAAACAAAACATGTTGTGTTTGGTTCTACTAAATACAAAAGTCGCCATAGTTAGACATTTAAAAATCGATTAATGTTGTAGATAAATTTTCCTACTTAGGCAACACGTTTAAATATAACTTAAATGTCTGATACTGGAAAAGTATTAACTGAAAAGGCTACAAAGCCTACATATCAAATCATATCATATACACCATCGTATATTGTCAACCTCTGCTTACCCAACTTTGTTTAATATGCTGATACGTTATACACATTTACTTGTTAATCTGTACATACTGCCAAAACTATGTATTAGTCTGACACTTCATAACTGTGTATATATTTATGTTTCTCTGTATTTACTTTAGTCCCGATGATGGTTTGATAATAAACCAAAATATTGAGTCAATATGAATTTTTCGTCTTTCTTTGGAGTATATTATGTAATTTATTATGTATTTGACATCAGAAGGGCCAAATGGCTTATTCCTGAAATAAATCAATCAATCAATATTTATTGTCAAAATAAGTAGATGCGTTACCTTTAACGCAAAAACAAACCAGGAGTCTTGTTTGGACTAAAGCCGCCTAGAAAATAAATGATAATAAAGACTGATAATAACTTACCTAACTTTGTTAAGGTGACAAACAAAATCACGAGACATATTATCGTTGGTGTTTTAACTCCCTCAAAGTTTATGCCAATGACGCTAACTCCACTATGATCCTCGGTACCTTCAGTTTTATTCCCGTGTATTTCTGAGTTGTTGTTGGTTCCTTTCTCGGAATGCAAATCAGCTGATTCTAAGCACATACAAATATTAGAACCGCTTAATAAGACGAAAGTGACAAAAATAACTTTACGATCCATCGTTTTCCGTGTGCTTGCCCGTCTAAAATCGGTATACACTGTACATGGGATAAAGACGGACCTCGCGAAGAGCTTCAGCCTATGAGCATCCAATGATCTAATAGAAGTGTAACATCAATTTGTATACCCAGTTGGACCTGTTGTGATTGGTCTGAAATTTACATAACATATGATTTCCGTGCTTTCAATTATTCTATCATCCTTCTTCTTACTTTCCAGTGAATATCCCTTTATAGCAAACAATTTTTTTCTGTTTGATAAAAAGCTTTTTAAGCAACATACATGTCTTTATGGGTGAGTAGATCTTTATTCGTCACGCGTCCTAATTTAGGTAATGTTACAACAAAACTTTTTCAATGACATCTCAAGTCAGTCAAGTGGAACAATCTATTCCACTGTTTGTTTGGTTACCCTATATGTTAAAGGGAAACCCCAATGGTTTTTCGACCAAAACTTACATTTTTCATTGCATATTTTGAGAGGCAATTAATTACGCATTGCGCATTTGCAACCGAGCAGACACAGCCGTCAATTTATTAATGTAAAATCCGGAGGTTGCGTTACTGATCGCAGCGAAGATAAGTCAATCCTAGTCGTCCTGTGATGGTTGTATTGTTTGACACTGCACGTGTAACGTGTATGTGTACTGTAATGGTTCGCCCCTTATAAATTAGAAATATACATTTGAGATAGACCTCCACCATGGCATGGAGTCACCAAATAGCGGATTAAATTTAATATCGCTTACAGCAGACGGCCCCTGACATAGTTATTCTAGGCTGCTCCCAGCTTCAGAATTATGCCAATAGGTACCCAGTAACACAATGTCTCCGTAACAGTCTATTTCTGATAAATTGTCGTCGGTATTTCACTTGTTATACTGCCCTTTTATTCGTAAGAACCTAAATTTGATTTCAAAATTGTCACCATGTTTGGTGTTAACACATGCACTGTAAACGGCAGGAAGTTGCAAAGTATCTGAAATAGAGAGGTTTAGTTGGCTATTGAGGACTCGTTGATGTTAAATAGCGACGACAAACTATCAGAAATGATTACCGAGACCTTATGATACCAGGCACCTATGTATATAATTTTGAGGCTGGGAGCTGCCTACAAGGATTTTACAATGTTACGGCCGGATTGAAGGCAATGCTGCGAAATTCCTACTTTTCATGTAAAAATTTATTTATTATCATGACCATGGTCACATGAAAATGGGTTGGGTAAGACGTCACGTTATTTAATGCTAGTTAAACCCCAATTAAACACACAAATTGGAGTAAACGCACCTGAAGATTCAGGTATCGTCAATGGACTGTTACGCTTTATCGACAGATGTGAGTTAAATGATATGAACATCCGTTAGAGTGCAAGCCGCCCTAGAAAACCTGGGGCGTGTTCAGCAGAGCGACAGGCTATTAAAGCGATGCTACTATCTGTAATAAAATACATTCCTTGTGTTGAATTATGCTCTCTAATCGAGCTACATCCATTTCATAATCGGATCTTAAACGTTGGGTATTGCTTGGACTACGGTGTAATTCATCCACACAGCTATGTCTTGCTACTTTAACCACTAAACACAATAGGTCCACAAATGTTGACCAATCTTGTCTTGACCAATATCTTTCTAATCACACTAGGGGGGCCTTCGTCACGATGCCTATATAGTCGACTGTTTAACCCTTTGACAGTTCCACATATTATTAACCCATAACACACAAGAGTGTAAGTCAAGTGACGTCATGAATAAGATGGCCACGCCCAAAATGTCAGCTACCAGTGGCCGTAACCCTCAGGTGATTGTATAAATAAAAAAGTGTCAAAGAACGAACGGTAGGATTATAGTCGTTTGAGTCCTAGATTATTTAAATTAAATTCTGTTGATTTAAGCTCAAGTCGCTTAACACATAAAAATCACGCCATATCTGCTAACAGTGCTTCGCCGCGTTTGATCTCAAAACGGCCAAAGCGGTCCATACCAATGGATGAGATGGTGCTTGGTGAGGTTGAGATGTTCCGGGGCAGGTCTGCCCTTTTCTGTTCAACTACTTGGGTCTGGTACCTGTGAGAGGTAACACACCGTTTCACCAATGTCGATTACCCAATAGTTCTGCCTAAGGTAACTCAACATTGAGTTCTTTCCAAGGTGACTAATGCATTTGTGCACAAGCTCCAAATAGAGATAAGCGACGCGAAGTGTATCTTCTTTACATGTTTTACTAACAGTGACTCAGCTTGATTTAGTTTTAAAACCGTGAGGTGAAAATTCTGGAATGAGGTCATGGTCCCTTTTGTATCACAATTAAGAAAGTCCCTATGGAACCGGACTCAAGCACAGTCGTTTACTGAAGATTTCTTCACTTCAGGATCGTCAATTTCGAGTGTGATGTTTTGTCTTCGTGCTGTTGTCTTCGTATTGATTCTACAGATACAGACGAATTGTATCAGATACATCTGGCTCAAACATGCGAGTGTTGTCTTCTACAGTATTAAGTATGGCCGAGTTTGCGCAACTAGGTGAAGAGATTGTTTGAATTTAACTCAGTCACGCATCTGTTTTCTGTTTGAAAATAGCCCTGTTTACATAAATATGAGCGCTTCCCCTCCCAGTCATGGTGTAAAAAATCCCGCATACACGTGGCGCAAGTGGGAGGCCACTTTCCGTACAGTTAGATCATTAAAGAAGAGCCAATACGAATCATAATGTCCCATAAATTTCCCCTGTCAGTAGTAGAGGAAGAGCAGCTGAGTTAGCATTTATTAGTACATAATAAGGAACGTTTGTGCGTTACCATGTAGTA
>JARFOD010027008.1:0-10751 GCA_031763545.1 Mopalia muscosa
AAACAAGATGGCCGCCATTGCATTATTTTACAATATTCATTACTGTCTATGTTGTGATTAACTTGAAACTTGAATATTGTCTCGTCTTATTAAAACAACAGATAGGATTGAATTTCATCAAATTCCGTAAAACAAAATTGCCGCTAATGCATCATTTTACGATATTCACGTCTGAACATGATTATTTTTAGATCAAATTCACAGATTAACTTGAAACCTGGAAGTTAACTTCCTACTAGGCCTACTATGAAGACATAGGATAGGATTGAATTTCATCAAATTGCACAAAGCAGTAGGGTTCCCATTGCATTTTTTTTTTTTTTTCAATATTCACCCCTACGTGATAACTTCTGTTGAGAATCCGATGGGATTGCATTTCATTTGTTTCTGCAAACAAAATTGGCCATCACTCAAATTCAGTTATTAACTTCAAACTTCGCTTTTTCTGTTAATACCATAGATATGGTTGTATTTTACTAGATTTCACAACAAAAATGGCCGACATTGCAGATCACTCATAATCACACCAAAATGGTGAAAAACACCATAGCTTTTACTCTTTGGTTCTTTGAAGAAAAAACAGTTCTCCAACAAAAGTAGGAAAGATGATTTGACTGGGATTATGGAAATATATTTTCAACAAAACAACCCTCTAGGGGTGGACCTGCTAGATACTCAGCTTGTTATATTAACTCCGGTAACTTAATTTTTTTTATTTTGATAATTGTAAAACAGGCATGCAACCAACCATCTTATGTTGTATAGCACTGGGGACACACTAGAGGATTTGTACAAAACCCACATTTCTCCATTTCTTCATTTGCCTGTCTTGCACGATAACTTGTAATCCTGTATGTCTTCACCTTTATCAGCCCATGCTGTGACATTTTAATGAATAAACGTTTAATAAAATAGGATTTATTTTACAGGTGACCATCGTTGATGACGTCAGAGGAATACCTGTAAAGCAATGTTCTGTAGGTAAAATACTTCACCATGCGAGCGGTTCAAGTGCCAGATGTTGTAAACCTTGGCCATTCAACTGTCCTATAAGTAAGTCGCTGTAAAGAATCTGTATGTTCAATTGAATGTGTATTTGTTTGTTTGTTTGATAGGCAATTTCTGCCGTACAATGTTATTTAACCATCGTGCTAAAGATATTTATAGCTGATGACTTAGCCCATATGAGGGCGGGCAAATCAATGCAACAATTCATTATTACTCTCAGGGGAGATAGAGAGAGATATGTGAATATGGACCATATTCGTCCAAGTCCTATTGACCGGTGTACGCACACTATTTACCGGCGTACACACACTATTTACTGGCGTACTGGCATCAGGAAATTTCCATCCATCTAAATAAAAAAACAATCAATAAAATATTAGGCTTACAACTATAAATCAATAAAAATACATCTTATTCTTCTTCAATATTGCTTTTGCGCATAAAGCTCACCTCGGAAGGTAGCAGACAATATTGGAAAAAACTGAAATTCATTTAAACATACATTAGTTAGATGTAGAAGTATAACGGAGGCTTTCGTGGGTGTTTTCTTTTTCAAATCTACATACATGGTTGTTGTTTGATGGTCAATTTTCCTAAACTTGTGTGAGATCTTATGGGCTTGGTTGGAAAAAACGTTTTGTTTTCGTTTGAGATCCGAGCAGGGAAATCCCTGTTAAGACACGCGATAAGCGAAAAGGAAAACCGCTTCCTAAGACCATTCTTAAAATATGAATGATGTAAATGGCTAATATTTCAGTTTTATCATTAGCGTTGAGCTAAATTTATAAACGCAAGAAATAGCGATCGTGCCGACAAAATGAGATATATCAGTTTTAATGAGAAGTGTGACCAACGGAAATTGAATACGCCAGAAAATACGAATAACTGAACTAAATATCATATAACTATACGCCATGAATATCTACAACACTGTTTCCAGTATATTTGTTAGAAATTGGGCTTAGGATCAAGTGATAAAAATACATGGCTAGCGGGTCGCAACGAAAGAGAAACCAATTCGATTATCAATTTTGGTTGGAACGAAGGGACGTTCCGTTACAATCGACTCAACTCCGCGAGAATCATGTAGTCATTTAGTCACTATGCACAACCTTGACAAATTAATGTGAATGTACCGTGATCGTGCAATTTATTCGCGAGAAGACTATTTATCGGCGGAAGCACATTATATCTAAACATTTAAATAAACCTGGACAAATTTATTCAAGAAGTACTTTCGGATTTCAAAACATCGGGGAATTTCTTACATAGCTTGTGCTATATTTATTTGACGAATGGGAAAACAATGCTTATAATCATGGCGACCACCGTATGACATCTGAGATAATGTGCACAGTACATCCGATCACTCCCGAGTGTGTTCCGTGTCGTAACGTATGAGCCGGAAACTCCCAAACTATATCCGATGACATTTCTTAGCCGAGAAAAGATAAAGGCGTCACTGAAGAAAATTTCTTTCTATCGTTTTAGTTTTGGAACAATTGGGCGCCTTCAGATCCCTTTGCTAAATGCAATAAGGACTATTTAAGGGCTCACTAGAAAAGAGGATGGTTCTATATGCATGGAACCGGGATTGTTGTATAAGGAACAATTACTACAAAAACGGTTCTTTAAACACCCCAGCCCCCATCACTTCCGATTGTGATTATATACTTTAACACTGTTGCCATATTTGAATATATATATTATACCGTATTTGGTTTCTTTTGCTTTCAGATTACCAATACACAGTTTGTGATGTAGAGGGTGGCTGGGACAGGTGTGTACCCTGTAAAGATGGATTCATACAGCCCAGCTTTTCTAATTCAACTGCTCCTATAGCTTGTTATGAAAACACCTTTATATGCAACTCAGGTTAATTCAGTTCTATGTTTCGGCATAAAAAACTACTAGTATATATTCTTGTTATTTTGGGCGAACATTATCTTCGACACCAACGGTAAATAGCGCCACCACGCAGACCGATAGGATGCCTGGAATTGGCGAGCACAGGCTCGATTCTTGTAGCAGGTTGTAGGCGGGTCTAAACTTCAGCAAGAATTTATTTCTGCAGTACTACATAAAAAAAAACTTCATTCTTGATCGTATTGCAGAAAATACTGATAATGCGCACCACATGTACACGAACATACACAATACTTATGACGTTACTGTTACTCAGACGTACATAGGCACGTGGTATGGCGGCACATATACCATAGGGCCTACACCTTTCTCTTCATTCACAGAGGTTGAAAGAGTACTATCTAGGCACCAAAATTCAACAGAAAACCCACTTTGATAGAAGTTCAATGTGTCCTTTCTCAATCAATCGAAATTCAATTCTAAGCAATCATCTAGTTAATACACAAATGATTTTTTATCCTATTAAGTCGTGAAGACCGTATAATGTTAGCCACATATTTAATTGAAAAATTGTTTAATTCAATATGTACCTTCAAAGCGTTGTCCCTCAAGTTGTTAACTCAAGAAAATGATGTCGATCGATCTTAAAAACAAAAAGAGCAAAAGGCACACACGATATGGCGTATTATTGTTCCATAATAGAGTTTATATAACTATATGATTATTCGATGACAAATGTATTTAGACATATATAAGTTGATATTGTCAAAATTACTTATTGGTTAATGGAATATTATTTTGTTGTTCTTCTTCAGATAGTGTTCCTTTGTACCAGTCCGGGGTCCATCCAATCTGTATTTGTGATATAGCCAATAACTACTTCCCTCTGCTGGGGGGCGTGGCTTGTGATTATAAACCTAAAGGTTGTGCAACAGGACGTGAACTTCAGGACAATGGTTTGCTTGCTTTCTTCTCCTGTTTGTTTGTTTTTTTGTTTTTTTTTACTATAATATATAAACTGGGTCAGAATCGGATATATTACTCTCTGGGAGGGAAACCTGATTCTGACATTTAAGTGTTTATTCCCGGATCCTGCACATGCAGTTTTCTTATGAGTGTAATACCCATTCAGTACCCATCAAGTACCATGTAGCTTTTCAACGCAGACTGGGAACTTTGGAATAAACCTGCACCACTACTGTCTTACCAGGAAGTGACAAGGGACTCTACTTTTACAAAAAAATCCACAGGTGCATACAAATTTTAAAATGTGTTACGTAGGTCAACATATAATTGAACAATTTTATTCATTTAAAAATTATTATACTTAGTCATATCTTAATATCCGAATTCATATTGGTTGTCACGGTGATAAAGATAAACTTGGCTTTGTCGAACAAACACTGAAACTCCTGTCAAAAGGTCAAGACTATATACTTGGCGCGTTCAAATTCAATATTTTTGTTTCACACTGCATCCCCCACTTCACAAGGCCAGTAGATAGTGTCGTATGTTCTCAAGAAGAATACCACGCCTAAACGTTTCTGGGTGAACCACTGTTTTGTCCAGCCCCCATGATCATAAAAATACTTTAGTATTTCTTAAAGTTAAAAACACATACTTAATTTTCAACCATCCCTCTCAATATGCATACATGTCATTTTTCTGATATTTTCTGTTATGTTAAATGACGGTGTGTAAGTGATTTTTCCAATAGAAACGAGTAATTAAACTGTGTATTCTGCCAAAAAGATATAAAATAAGCCACCCATGTTTTAACGCCTATTTTCTTTGTCATGAAGGAGGATGTACCGATTGCCAAATGGGTACCTATAAAAATTGGAACGGTATCGGCCCCTGTATACCATGGACGAAGTAAGTCAGGCGTATTTCCATTCTCTAACCATGTATCTAGATTGTTAACCATTGGCGAGACAGGTAGAAACAGACACTGTGTACTTTGGCAGTGCGTGTGACGACAACTGCTGATAACTGAACTTAATTAATCATTCGAAATGTGGAGAAAATGATAATTTATGCGCTCATAAACCTTTTTCCCAGAAGCGGGGATAGCGAAGTAAATCTACATCCCTGCATCGGTGCGATTGTTTTTAAGAAATATTTATGTACGGATAGATTGCAGTTAAACGTACGTGTTCCTTGATTGGTATAACCTTGCGAACGGCATTAACCCCCAATCAACCAAACATATCCTTGATAATAATATTGACATGTTTGAACACCCAGGAAAACACAGCACCGAATCAATCATCGTACTCTAAAATATATATTGTACCAAACTGAAACGTCCAAAACTGCTGAAACGTTGATTTGTAATATAGATCGTTCAAAATATGAAGTGAACTCGGTCTGCTGTTTGAATTAACTAACATATACCAGAAATAATGTTAAAAAAAGTACCAATGTTTTCTTAAAACAGTTGCGATGCGGATGGTATCCCAACACAACGGGAAGGATCGCACGAGAGAGACCAGCTATGTGACAAAGGGGGGTTATCAACGTCCACGCTCAACGAACTGACGCCAACGCCAAGTCATACCATAACTATGCAAGCTACATCCATGTATAACAGATTAACGTCTACACCGAGGCATAAAAGACCAACGTCAACTCCAAGGTACAACACACCCAAACCAACGTTTACTAGACCTCTATCAACAACGATGGACACGGGACTAAGGCTTACACCAATCCAAAGCTCTTCTGGTTGCAAACCACAAAACGTGTGTAGCAATACCATTACTCAATTGTCATCTCTGCCAATGGTTGGTAACAGTAACAGTAAGTAATCTTACACATATTTAGAAAAAGAAAAATGTTTTTGCATTTGGCATGTTCTCTTCTCTTGTTTTTGACTCCCGGTCCCCTTGTTCAAACTGTCGCATTGTGTTCAACACCGGGTTCCAGAGCTGTATCTTGTGTTTCTGTTGGGTGCAGCTGTATGTCTATAAGGAAGAAATGGCATCCTTTTAACTTTCCGTTTATTCTAGAACTAGAAGGAGAGTAGTGGATACCCGGAAGTGGGGTTAAGTGGATGAAATAGCGCAGATCACATGACCTGACTTACATACACATCTCTTCACAATAATCTTGTCGGCACACCTGCAATCATTAAGGTCAAGCTGGAACCCTTAGGGAGGAAAATCGACATTTTTTTTATATCCGGTAATGTTAAGAGTTTTTCTATTGAGCATATTTGACATTAGTTGACAAGGTGTTAGGGAATGCTGGTATGATCACAGCAGAGGAGGTTCCCCGAAAGGTTTTATATCTCACATGTTGGTGTGTAGTTCCAGTTATCAAGGAAGACTAATTAGTAGAATACACCGGATTATTCGCAATAGATCTATAAACCCTTCAATCCTGAGCTGTGAGATTCAGTTGAGCTGTTTCAAGTTTTGGCACATTCTACGTAGAAACTAGTTTATTTCTTGAAAATTATAAATCTTCAAAAGATCAACTTTGTCTCATTTCAAAAAGCACAGCGCTCAGTACAATAAAAGGCCAAGAAAAAAGATATCAAAGGCGAGGAAATCCAGGAAGAGTTTTAAAGAATGAGAGATGAAGATTATTGTTTATTTAGTGTCTTGATTGATTTTTGTTAACACTTGTGTCAATAAGGTATGTTCCGACACTAAACATGCTGAATGTCTTGAATATCGGCACCGAAACCCGACAACCCAATGCCCCTTAAAGTACCTGGCACCGGGTCAACTATATACCTTAGTACCGACACCCGACAACTGAATCTGTCAGAAAATATCGGGCCTATTTCTTCAGCAAACTCCTTGAAAAGCTGGCCTCCCACTCTATTCTCGATTTTCTTGAACATAATGCAATATTTAACATAAATCAACTTGGGTTTCGAAGGAACCACTCAACGTCGTATGCAGTTTGTTCACTTTATGACCAGTAAGTAACTGCGAAAGAGAGTAAACTCTATACTGCTGTGGTATTTTCATCTATATCGAAGGCGTTCGATAGTCTCTACCACAAAATACTACTTGATAAATTTAACCATTATATATGGGATAGTGCGACCACTGGTTTTGAAAGCTACCTAACAGCAAGGTCACAACTATGGTCGTACAGTAACAACCTCTCGCAGCCAAGTCCTGTATCTTGTGGTGTTTCTCAGGGCTCTATACTGAGTCCAATTTCATTTTTATTATATATTAACAACACTTAAAATATTTCTAATTGAATGCAGCTTTTTATATTTGCTGGTGATACAACCTGTTTCTACTGTGCTGATAATGCAGCTGACTCGATAAAGGACTCTTTTTTTTATAAACAAGGGTCCATTTTTAAATATTATTTGACGTTTTTTGTGATAAATGCCATTATAAAATAAAATTAATCATAATATAACATTATATTTAGAATTGTGAAGTCCACCGCTTTTTAAATATATATGATGTTAATATAATCATCCTTTGGAAATACCCGTAAAAGTCACGAAAAGATAAGCATTTAACACGATGACTATAGCGATCTTGACAAACTGCTTATATGGTTCTGTACAAATCGTGTATCCCTCAACGTTATAAAAACTAAATATATGTTAATTTAACCCGCTATATACTCACAAAATTATTGCTTCAGTACCCGTTGTAAGTGTTTTTGATATTCTAGAAGATATTGGAGAAGATAAACAAATCCAAATTTCTTGGAATATTTTTGAATGACAAATTAAACTGGGAAACCCACATAGATTATATCTCGTCCATACTTTCTAGAAATATAGGAATTTTACGACACATGGAAGATTCTATATATAAATCCACACTTTTCATCCTATATAACTCTTTTGTCCATCCAACTCTTTCGTATTGCAATATTTTGTGGGAAATACATACGTATATATCTCATCCGAGACAATACACGTCTCACAAAAACGGGCAATTCGCCTGAGAAACTATTGCCACCGACTTGCACATACAGTTCCCTTATTTAGCAATCTAAACATACTGCCAACTTTAGAGCCTATTCGCTCAAGCACGCTTATATTTGCACATACATTCTTTTACAAGCCTGATTGTATACCTCCATGCTTCTCCGAGTGACTATTTATCCAAACAAGCTATACTCTATGCCCACCAAACATGACAAACTCTAGATCTTCATAGACTTTTCCAGAGGAGCAATCTTCCATAATGTCTCATATAAAGCCGCTGCATCCCGCGAATGAAACAAATTACCAAATCACTTGCGGTCAATCTCTAGGTAGTTCATCTCTTTTCAAATCCCGATAACATAGTCGTTTTCTTAATTGCCTGCAGGTATGATTCTACATATTTTACTATTAATATCACAGGAAAAAGGGATTTTTTTGTTGTCTTTTTTTGTTTTTGTCCCCTCAATTTCTATTTATATTTTAAAACATTATTTCAGATATAACACACTCACTGAGGTTTATTCCCGCCCGAAAATCACGTTATCTTGTGCATCGATGGGCCTCTTGTTCCTGATCACAGTGCCCATTGAGAAAGGATACGCACTAATATTATCCCTGTAGTTACTTCTATTATATCTGTAGTTATTATCACTTAGACACATATAAATTATTTATTTTTAAATCTGGTGGTCGAAAATTGAACCTCAGTAATGCTATGGTCTTGTATTAAATTGTGCTTAAATGCAATTTTGAATTCCATAGATATTATGTACATTCTCATGGGTGAATAAATAAATCAATCAATCAGTTAATCAATCAATCATTCAATAACACTCTTTTCTCTCTTGCTATTGGTTTGAAGACCAGTCCTGTTGGTTTAGCGACGAATTCTCTCTCAATGATTGTCGGTTTGGACGACGCATGGAAATGTAAGAGTCCCTGTGTATTTCTATTTCACTCGCTGTCTTTAGTAAATATAGGATAGGCAGATATATATGTAGCTTGGAAAATGCACATGATAGAATATTATACAATGTTGTTCTGTGAATGAATACACGAAAGAAAACGTTACAGAATAAACTACAGTATTACTTTCGGGATAACCAATTCTTGTTATATGACAGAACACAATGTTTCGATTATACAAAGATGTGATACAAAGATGCACACATGTTAGAAATATGAGAGAGGATAGAAGAGTATTACGAATATAAAATATGATATATTAGAATCTACTTTAGAATAGGTTGACTTGTAGAATGTAGTTTAGAGCGTTCACATTATATAATACGTTATAGAATGTAGTTTAGAGAGTGTACATGTTATTATAGAATACGTTATAGAATGTGGAGTTCATATTATAGAATGCGTTATAGAAAGAAAGAAAGAAAGAAAGAAAGAAATTATACAAAGATGTGACACAAAGATGCATACATGTTAGAAATATGGGTGAGGAAAGAAGAGTATTAGGAATATAAAATATAATATATATTAGAATCTACTTTAGAATACGTTGATTTGTAGAATATAGTTTAGAGAAAGCTCATGGTAGAATACGTTATGGAATGTAGTTTAGAGAGTGAACATGATAGCATGCATTATAAAATGTAGTTTAGAGAGTTTACATTATAGAATACGTTATAGAATGTAGTATAGAGAATGCACATGATAGATTATGGTATAGAATGTAGTTAAGAGAGTCCACATTATAGAATGCGTTATAGAATGTAGTTAAGAGAGTCCACATTATAGAATATGTTATAGAATGTAGTGAAGAGAGTGCACATTATAGATTATGTTATAGAATGTATTTAGAGAGTTCACATTAATACGTTAGAGAATGTACATGACAGAAATCGTTATAAAATTTAGTTTAGAGAAAACTCACGAAAGAACATGATATGGAATATAGTTAGCGAGTGTATGTGATAAGTATGTCACAAAAAACGAAACCCGAAAGTGTTTTTAGTAAAAGGAAAACTGATTATTTAGAAAATGAAAACAACATTTCAAATCTCCAAATTTGCACTAAATCGAGTAATAATGGCAGTGTTAATGCAACGTAATATTCTTCACGAGATGACAACAATCTTTTGCGAGGTTCCGCGTGATTTGAAATAAAAGGACCTCAGCGCATTCGAATAGACGAAAGTCCATATGTTTTATAATTGGTATATAGGGGCAAATTACCGTGTGCATGAAAGAGAGTGTGAAAGAGAGTGTGATAATGCTGAAACGGTCATATTCCCCTAGTAGGGGCCTACTAAATAAAGACAGCATTGCTATTTTGCAAAAACTACCACAGTCAGACTGGGACATGTATTAGTATCAGGTCAAAGGGACCATCCGTATAGAAAGCACGCGGCTGGTATTCAAATCTATAGGCTATATTGAATATTAATGTGTGCTATCGATTTTCGCTTTAGTAATAACCCCAAATGTTTAACTTTGCTATGATGCACTCGATATTAAAAGTATGGAAGACGATATAAGCCATCTCGCGTTATCGCGGTCCATTTGACAGGGCGAAGTAGCAAGACGACCTCCATCTGCTTCCATACATGTGATAATATTCATCGGATATTGACTGATGGAATATCAGACAGAACTTTCCGTGCTGACCAAGAGTGCTATTTGAACCTTGGTGTGTCCTTTCATATCAAATCCCGTGGAATAATGCGAGATTTTGTTGCCATCTTGTGAAGATTACCATTGTTGCTTTACCAGCTTTGCCAGCTTAATGTAGTGCTAATTTTGAGCTTTGAAAGGTTGTTTTAGTTAATACCCTAGGGGTATTACAAAGATCAAAATCAAAACCCCCAAACGACAAGGCTCTTTAAAGAGCTGTATCGCTTTAGTGACACCCGTTGATTGAAAATGTTACAAAAATTTAGTTGAGGGAATATAATTATACAATTTCTGGATAACCACTTCTCGTTTTGTGATAGAACACAACGTT
>JARFOD010027019.1:0-10750 GCA_031763545.1 Mopalia muscosa
ATCTGCTTCCCGTTACCCTTTAGCTCTGAGAACACCAGGGCAACGGAAAGCAACCTCTTTTCTCGCCTCTTACGATCAATCGAGGAAGCCAAGGGAGTATTCTGCAGGGCCATGGCCCACCCGCTCCCCCACGGGGCGGAATACAATGCTGTCACATAAGTGAAATAGCATAAAACACCAATCAATCGATCAATCACCTGTGTGTATTTTGTACACGATGGTATTGAAAATCATAAAGGGCTTACAGATTTTATAAAGTAAATGTTTTTAAATATGAAAAAAAAAAAAATTACAGATTTCTTTGGTTTGTTGTTGATTTAGTATTATTTATTACTCTTTCTTCACAATTTTTTGACAGTTGCCTGAGATGAACAGTACCGCCGAAGAAGAACAAAAAAGAACTGGAAAAGTATGCAACCTTCAGGTTTTCTTAATTCAAAATGCCGGTCTTCTCACAGGCTACTCTTTGCTCCTCCTCATGGCTGTGTTTGGCCATAACATTAACTTTGAATAAGGGCAAAAAATGACTATATCTCAAGTATAAAATGACTATATCTCAAGTATAAAATGACTGATCTGATACAAATAATGGTCTATCCAAGTTACAAGGTTTGTACAATCCTGAATACCCTAGAAAAATTTATGTGTAAAAAAAATAGTTTTTTTAGAAGTATTTTTTTTTATTTTGTTTATTTTTGTGTTACAACATAGTTAAGAATATTGGGGTTTTTTTATGTTTATTTGGATGGCCTTTTTGTGTATTTAACATAAATTATGTGTACAAAATACTCCACAATACACTGGGTAGGCAGGTGTGTTTTTAGGTGTGTTTTTACTTCCAAAGATTTTACACCAATGTAGGTATACAGCTGTCAAGTGAATTGCTTTTGGATTTAATGTTGACTATGAAGTTACAGCTGTTGTAGAGTTGGCCTTATTAATCAACGATCCACTTTCTAATTGGAAGTTTGTCATTTTGGGGTATACGAAGGAATCATCACTGTATATATGAGTTAATCAACCGTGGGTATATGAGGCAGTCAGTCTCTGGTGTATAATAAAATTAAACTGGAAAATATGTGTTAATCAACCTTGGGTATTTGAGGAAATCAACGTTTGGTTTATTAAAAACAATTGACCTGGGATATTTGAGTAGAACAAACTGGTACAAGGGAGTCAACCTCTGATGTATAAAAAGTTGACCTGGGATATGTGAGGTGAGCAACCGTGGGTATATAAGGGAGTTAACCGTGTGTATCTGATACCAACCGTGGGTATATAAGGGAGTTAACTGTGGGTATCTGATACCAACCTTGGGTATATAAGGGAGTTAACCGTGTGTATCTGATACCAACCTTGAGTATATAAGGGAGTTAACTGTGTGTATCTGATACCAACCTAGGGTATATAAGGGAGTTAACCGTGTGTATCTGATACCAATCTTGGGTATATAAAGGAGTTAACCGTGTGTGTCTGATACCAACGTTGGGTATATAAGGGAGTTAACTGTGTGTATCTGATACCAACCTTGGGTATATAAGGGAGTTAACTGTGTGTATTTGATACCAACCTTGGGTATATAAGGGAGTTAACCGTGTGTATCTGATACCAACCTTGGGTATATAAGGGAGTTAACCGTGTGTATCTGATACCAGCCTTGGGTATATGAGGAAATAAATCTGAGCTACCTGGGAAGATATGTCCAGTCTTAGCTGACATTCATTTACTTATAAATCCAAAAGATCAAAACATCCATGATAAATCTTCAGCCAGTAATGCCTAGTGCCAAATGTCCTAATTTATTTTGATAATGCTCAAAACTGGATGCAGAGCTTTAACACATTTTCAAATAAAATTTGTTTTTTAAATTGGATTACTTGAAGATTCTCGGGGAAGATGTCAATCCCATGTACGCTCCAACAAAAGGTGTTTGAAATGAAATAACTGGTCCCTTTATTACCCTGATATTTTAATCAATATATTTGATATTTACAGTCCTTCAATGCATTTGTCAATTTTGTAAATATTCCTATATAAATTTACATATAAATACATGTTTATGTATTCATTTAATCAATATACTTGTACAATGTATACAATAAGTATATTTGTCCACTTTATATTTTTGTTGTTTATTTAAGGGTTTTATTATCTATTGGGATTATCATACTTCAGTTGTATATCTTAAATATAAAAGCAATTGTCAGAATGAGCCAGATTTCTACGTCCATTCTAATATCTGAAATTAGCTGATGTAGCCTGCGTCACGTGATACTCAAAGTTTTTCAGTTAAGGTTTACGTACCAAAATATATGAAATAGAATATTTTTTTTTAATGTAGACTAAGTTTATTAAAAGAATTGATCATGACAGTGGATTCATGGTACATTTTACCAGTCAACGCAACGTTTTTAGAAGCACAAGTCAACAGTTATCGTGGTTCATTCATTTTGGCTCGTTTTAGTGTCTGCAAAGATTGGCTTCTTGGACATAGCTCATTGGTGTCATTGTAAGACAATTGAGATTTCAGACATTTTATTGAGAATACAGTTTTTCCCTGCTCAGGGTTGGTATCTCAAGATTGTTGTACTGCATTAAAGCTTTGGCATTTTTTTGTTATTTTGTATTTCCGACATTTGACTGCATTTATGGGCATTATCAAAACGTAAATTGTGATGTTTTGACTATGGAAGTTAAATAGGCACCCTATTATCATAGAATATATTTATTATGCTTATGTTGGTACATATGTAGTTATGTGTGACTAGATCAGCAAAAAAAAATGTTTGTGTGATGCTTTAATCTAGGTCCAAGCATATCAGTCTGGCTAACAGTTTCTCAACATTGTTGTACTGCATTTATATTGCCTGCATTTTAACTCCACATATCAGGCATCTGATTGGCTAACATAGTTTCAGGTTGTACATGACACAATCAGCCGTTTTGACCAGCAGTTTGTCCCGACCAAGGTATGGGAGTAATGTCATATCTTGTTATATGACAGATGGCATTGCATTTCACAGAGTGCTAAATGGACATTCCGTCATCATATTAGTGAAATTAGTTTTATTGTTGTTATATGTTTTTATGAATAAAGTGTCCAGTTTTTTTGCCTTTATTCGTCTAATATCGGTTTGCCAAAGTATTTAAGCAAGGAACAGTGTGAAAAGGACAAAAGATATTTTAGACACTCCATCAGTCGTTGTGAGTTGAATAATGAATCCCTTTTGTATTTCAAGTGACTCTAGCAATGGGTTAGCAGCTGTTCTTTCCAAGCAGAGATATTTTTAAAGCTGCATCAACTTTTGAATAATTTGAATAATGAGGCCCTGTTTTGTTTTGGGGTTTTTTCTCTCGTTATTTTGTGATTTGAATAACAGATCCTGTTTTTCTCACACTATTTAGGATTTGAATAACAAATCTTTTTTTTTTGTTTTGTCATTATTCATGATTTTAATAATGAATCCTGTGATTTTGAATCCAACTCTAACTTCTTGCCCCTTGGCTAAGGGCAGTTTGTTTGAAGAGTGGAAATGCAGTCTTTACTTAGCGCGGGAGAAAAATTAACTTGCCAACTGAACATAATGGAAACACTTTACATATCGTTTGTGCTAGTGCCCATTATTGAGTGGGCCCCTACACCGCAGTCATATAAGTGAAATGCCCTTAAGCATGGCGTAAAAACACCAATCAATCAATCAATTCATATTATTTCTGACCACCGATTATATTGCCAGGTTTGCTAACCAGTCTAGTCAACACTTAAAATACCTAGACCCCCAAATAAAATAACCTCTGGGAAATAGTAAAAACAACAACCCAAAGGATTTATCTCCCTTAGGGGACCTCATAAACAGTATGACAAATTTTCTAAGTGGAGCCATAACGACAAAAGCGGTTCTTTGATATAAGACGAAAGTGATAAATACTAGGAACAGTTGCTGGCAGGGTTCCATACAGAACTGCAAAAGGTTCCGCTGGAGCAATAGCTGAAGAACCATAAAGGGTGTTATTAGAGCTATATTTTTCTACGAGTGTATATTTAAAAGAAAATTGCAATTGCTCGCCAGGTAAAGTGTTATCAGGAAGCACAGTGTTCTCAAACATTGAAGCTCTCTTTGCACATAGAATGAAAAAAAAATATATATATTAAAACAAGCAGTGGAGGGTGTCGGGCGTGTTTCCTACCAACTCAAGCCTCTATGTTGTACAGTAATTTAGTTTTTTTTATTTCGTTTGAATCATCCTAATTGTAAATATGGTTTCTATCACTTAATTGTATATATATCTGTACTGTTATTTTCTGTTCGCTTTTCTTTTTCTTCTGCTACGTGAGTTTGCAAGTATTGCCAGTATTCTACCTGTATTACTTACATAATCGCACTAGTATCTTCTGCCTTAGTAACTTGGGCATCTTGTGTCTTAACCCTGCGCTTTGAGTCACCACAAAGCGTCCAGTTCTCTCTTAATAGTCTTGTGTATAACTTCACTTGCGTATTGCACATAGTTTACTGCTGAACAGGTCATGTCGAAGTGCTGCTCGCCCGTTATGGCCAAAGATAGGGGGGGAAAAAGCTAAGTCTGAACAAACCGTTACAGATTTAACAGTTCTTACGACTGCTACTAATGGTGGTTCTTTACTCAAAATTACCCCTTAAAGTTTGCATCACCACTGGCCAAGAAGGGTGGTGCAGTGAAGACAGAGAAGGATATCGGCCGTGGTCGTTTTCTCATTGTATGTACAAACCAAAAGCAGATAAAAAACACTTTGTTCTACCTCTTTCAGTTGTTACTCTGATGTCGTATGTCAAGCTGGTGGTCCATCTGCTCAGCCTAGAGGTTATTCAAATAAGTGAAACAATTCCTGATATTGAACTTCTCAAAGTCCTGAAAAAGTTTTAAGTAGTATCTGTTAGACGAATAACCTCTGGCAAAGTCAAACAACCCATCCGATATGATATTCTCTCTTTTGATACTCAACCGTTGCCCTCGGAAAGTAGTCTATGATGTCAATTATTTAAGGTCAAGGAATATATTCCTCCAGCAACTCGTTGCTTCAAGTGCCAGAAAATAGGGACACACCGCTCCATATTGTAGGGGGAAGGTCTTGGAAGATGCGGTGGTGAACACCAGTTTGATGAGTGCACTAACCACGACTGTTGCAACCATTCTGCAGCGTATGGAGGCTGTCCTGTCAAAAAAGAGGCAGATAAAATGCAGAATGTTCGTGTGAAGGAAAAAGTGTCATACTCCCAAGCAGTAAAAATGATCCGTGCTAACGATCCCGTGTCTGTTACAAGCGAATCACAAGTATCCCTAGCTACTAGCCCAAGCAAGTCCGCCAATCTGTCCTCGGTGGATATACCGAGTCCACCCTAACAGAATGCTCTTCCCAGACTCCGTCTGATACAATGATTCCCGATCAAGTCATGACTAACATAATCGCCTTTATGTTGATATCCTGTTTTCCTGCCTGAATGTTGATAAAAATTCCGATACATTATCCATACATTACCGTCTCGTTCTAAAGCTCCCCGATAATGGATTTATTTATATGTTTAATAATAATTATGGCATTAACACTCATTTAACAAAATATATGTAGCCTTATTTCTCACGATCAGGAGTTTAAGTACAATTTAAATCGTCTGGATAGTAAACCCGATATAGTCTGTTTACAAGAAACTTTTCTCAAGCTTTAGAGTTTGCTGTGCCCGGCTATAGTATTGTTAGAGCCGACAGAAACGAGGAGGGCTTGCTATAATTATCAAGAAGGGAATAGTCTATAATGTTGTGAACTTAGTAGATTTAAAAAGTATAGAATGTCAATGTATACAAGTAACCTGTACAGAAAGAAAGGAAATTAATGTAATAATTGATGTGTATAATCATTTGGGGATTACGCCGGTTACCAGTAAAACAGAGGATCTTCCTGAGTGGAAAGTTAAGAAAGCGAATTGGGAAACCTACGAGAAAAAATGTGAGAAATATGTTACAATAGATTTAATCTGTGATGATATAGATTCATTTCATGACTTGGTAATTAATGGTATCAATACAGCTGCTTCACTGTCTATACCAAAATCATCTGGTAAACTAAGTGATAAGGTCCCAGTACCATGGTGGACCGATGAATGTTCCCAAGCAATTAGAGAAAGGAAAAAGCTATAAAAAAAAGTAGGGCATGTAGAACTCGTTTATTTGAGGATGTTATAGTATACAAAAAAGACCCAACGAGTTATTAAATCCATGCCTAAAAATAGTTAGGGAGAGTATTGCTAAAAAATAACACCCCAATCATCAATTAAACAAGTATAGAAGCAAGTAAGTGCCATAAATTGTAAAAGAAGTGATGAGAATTATGACAATGATTTCTTTCCTCATAAGCATCAAATAGAAAACCTTAATTTTATGCCAATTAATGATAATTTTTCTCTCTTCGAATTAAAACAAGCCTTAGGAACATGTAAGGACTCTACAGAGTCTAAACGTTATCCTGATACTATTCAATACCATATGTTCTCGGATGTATCTACCAGCTACATGGAAACGAGCGACTATTACATAAGTACAGACGCCTAATAAAGATGCATCAAATCCAGAAAATGATTAACGCCCGGCTACTATGGTACCTAGATAAGAATAACGTTTTGTCATCTGTTCACAGAGGCTTTCGTAATCTTAGAAGTACGATACTGCATACCATGTGGTGACTTTAGAAACGTCAATTCGAAAATCACTGGCTAACAGAGAGTATCTTTTGGCAGTCTTTTTAGACGTAGAAAAGGATTACGACATGGTCTGGAGAGAAGTGTATTTTAATAAAGCTGAAAAATATTTGTATCACTGGCAAAATGTTTGAGTTTCCTCTCGGATCAATTAATACAGGTCCCTATAGGCCAAGAATTGTCTTTTCCTCGGTTTGTCCAGAATGGTGTAATTCAATGAAGTGTAATACCACGGACAATTTTTATTATCATGATTATTGATCTACCAAATTGCTTAAATCCTAAACTATCATGCTGTCTGTTTGCAGACAACAAAGTTGTATGGTTTTCAGGTAAAATGGCAAAGTATGTATTCGACATGTTTAAGAATATCTGACATCCATAGCTGAATGGGCTAAACAGTGGGGATTTCGGTTTTCTCCCCTGAAACAAGAGTCCGTTGTGTTCTCTAAGAGAACATTTCATTGTACGTTAGAGCTGTCTATGAATGGTGTCAGGATTCCATGTTCTAACCATTTTAAGTACTTAGGGATAATTTTTGACAAGAGATTAACATGGTCCAGTCATGTTAATCTTATATATCAAAATGCCAAAATATAAACCTAATGAGATGTGTGTCATCAACATCGTGAGGTGCAGACAAGAATTGCCTTCAAATCTTGTACAGAGCATTAATACCGTATCGTATTGACTACTGATGGGAAGCATACGACTCGGCCTCAGAAACTGTAAAACAAAAGTTAGATTCATTACAGTGCCTGGCCTTGCGTATTTCCACAGGAACTATGCGATCAACACGCCTTTCCACACTACAAATACTATGTGGGGAATTTCCCCTTTATAGTATAAGACGAGACATGAGTGCTGAGATTTGACTTAAAGTTAAATTGGACGCTTAATTCATCTGCCTCTGTTTTATTACAGTTTTCTTGGTGCGAGGGCCTGTTCACAAACACAGCATTTTCCATTTTCCGTTCGATTTTCACAAATCCTACAGTCTATTTTTCCTAATGGCACTAATGTCCACATTTCTTTTGCCTGACAGTTCCAACCATGGCATTTTGTGGTCGCTGACGTGCCCTTGTCCCTCGCCCTAGTCCTTAGGAAATGTGACCCGACGTATGTTATACAAAATTGTGTTTAAGAACATATTAATCCAAATTGGAACAGATATTTACAGGTTTTTACTGACGCGTCCAAATGCGGTGAGACTGGGACAGTTATTGTAAGCGTATTTCAAATCACTTGTCTGTTTTTTTTTATGCCGAGTTGGTAGCTATTGTTCATGCATTATCTTGGATTTCTGATCTCAGACCGACACGCGCGGTTTAAATTTTCCGATTATTATTGTGCATTGTAATCCATGAAGAACTTCAGCACTTCACACCCTCCTCCCATAATATGTGAACTTCTACATAGTGTAAAATCTCTGTATCATCAAAGTATTTCAGTCTTTTTTGCTTGGGTCCCAGGTCACTCGGATATACGGGGGAATCAGTTAGCAGATAGATTAGCAGAATCCACCATATTCACAACAATAGGTCTATCAGTTTCTGAACGTTTTCCTCAGTTAAGAACACGTTTACTTCTTCCTTGCAACTTGTATGCGACCAATCTAATAAAGGTCGATTTTGTCACCAGAATTACCCTCCTGTTGGGCTACAAAGCCGTGTTTCTCTCTCCAGGAAAGACGACACAACACTATTCAGACTACTCACAGGCCATTTTCCTGTAAATTCATATTTACACGAAATTGGCAAACATGGAGACGGCAATTGTGGGGATTGTTTAGTGTTAGATACTATCGAACACTATCTGATACACTATACTTATAACAATGCACAGACCCACAATGTTCAGTAACCTTTTGTCTGTTGGAATAACGAACCCTAATGTTAAAAATATTTTAAATCCTCAGAAAAAGCGCAGACAGGTATTTTTGGTACTCCTTGATTTTGTCGGGCACATAAAAGTCTGTTTTTATTAATTGACTAAAAAACACAAAAAAATCAAAATGCATATGCTGATTTTTTAAAGTAAAAATGTATATAGACATGGCGCGCAAAGACAACCATAATACGGAGGCTACATGCGCAATCCAAACTAAACAACTAACTAACTATTTATCTAAGAGTGTAGCCAGACAATGGATAACTGGTTTTCATATATTTTTCCATATCGAAATAGTTTAGCATGTGCTAAATATGTTAAATCATTAATGGATGTATCATAAGTAGAATGCTTTCAATTTTTAAATTCCGGATTATTTTTTCTTTTTTGACTGTCGCTTCTTTGTATAAAATATCACACTCTTTCGCTGATTCCCGCAGCGGTAGCCAAACGGTAAGCGTATGGGGCATATGCGTGAGTCACCCGATGCGGCTCCCTCAATCGTGGGGATGGGTTCGAGGGGAGAGATGATGTAATATCTTCGGCGGTCAACAATGCCAAGTAGTCAATCCGCCGCCTTATATGTGAAGTACTCTTGGGCACGACGTTCAACCCCGATCAAGCTAACAAACTCTCTCTCGCTGTCTCTCTCTCTAATGTTAACCATGTTATCTCATTTTTGACATACACTATAGAAAATATCCCAACTGTCACTTTTGTGTGTTTAGGGATTAACGTTCTACTCAGGAAGGCATTTCACTCATCTGACAACGGATTGTCGATTTCACAGTGTTCCTTGATTAAATACGCTGGAAAACCAAAAGGAGACCTCTTGTGGCTCACTCATATACCGTTTTCAGGATCGAGTCCGCCTGGACACCGTCAGGTATATGAGTGAGTCAAAAGATGTGGCTCCAGTAATCGCAGGGTTGGTTTTACGATGTGTCCAGGTTTGCCACCGAAATAAGTCCAGGAACAGTGTAAAGTTGACAATCCGTCGTCATATAAGTGAAATACCTTTGAGTACGACGTTAAACACAAATCAAACAATTACGGGATGGTCAACAATCGGATCTGAATAACATTTATAAAAGTGAGATGAGTAAAATTACACCTTGTCCGATTAAATTTCGAAAAATTCCCTACTCCAGAAACTAATTATTACTGTTGTAAATGCCCGTCATGCCCGGCTAAATCATCCAACAATATTATTGTAAATGCTCATACGTTTCAATTCGATTATGTTTTAATGCTGTTTGACTTATAAAAGTCTATTGGAGACTATATGCCTGTGTTAATCATTGACATATGGCATGCAATTGTATACAATCCGCTATTTTTTTTATTCTAATCTATACTTATTCTATTCAAATGATGTTTTGTTACTGAAAAAAGCTACCTGGGCTGTGTCCAGCTTGCTTCATTAACCCACTCCTCTATCCGCCTATTCGTCTAGCTTACACACGCAATTTATCTCAAACAGCCCCGAACCAAATACACCATCCTTAACTTAATTAGGCATCTTTGGCTAACGTGTAAATTACCTAGTAATCTTAAAATAAAAACAAACCATATTTTCACAATTACCGCCTATCGGTATACAGCAATTAGATGTGTTGCCAAGAAGTAGTCTAACACGATCTTTGGTAAGTAACGTTGTAGCTGCACAGAAACTGTCTATACTAGTTTAACTTGGCACCCGCAACGGAGATTCAGTGGTTAGTTTGTCCGACTACTGATTCCCCTGACACGTTCGAGTTCTCCAGCCAACATCCGGTAAATGTATATATAAATGCGTTTCTCTCGCTATATAATCATAATGAAGCGAATAACAGCGAACTGTGGACAATCCGACGTGCCAGAATCCAAGCAAACGAGCCCATATAGACCTACCAATCTGTGTAGGGTGTAATAATTTAATTGACACGCAGTACCAGCTAGACATATTTAACACACTAAACTATTCGTCGCTAAACGAATTAGACGATCTTGTGAATATTTAATGAATGTATTGTGTTGTAAGATACAAGTTCCTGTAAACAGGTTGTGTTGATAATACACAGCCAGAAAATTGGTGATAAGTGTCACCAAAAAGTGGTGACAACCCCATCACCAATAAATGGTCATGACTA
>JARFOD010027030.1:0-10750 GCA_031763545.1 Mopalia muscosa
ATTTTGCTGTAATTCAACTTGAATTTTATTAATTTATTTGGAATTAATTTTGGATCATTGCAGAGGTCGGCAACAAGCACGACTGAGGAAGCCGGGGGAGGGAGTATTCTGTAGGGCATGCGGGGGTTAAACGGCCCACCCGCTCCCCCACGGCGTCCCCTCTCTCCGAAGCCAACAACGGGTATATCTCTTGTGTCAGAGACGTTGCTCTCGAGAACCGCAGTGACGCCTTGGAAGGGATGGAGGTAGACAGCGGGCCTTCTTCTTCTATGGTGGTGAGCCAACCACCATCACCACTGCGTCATAGAATAACTCCTGCTGACGACTATCTGCGGCGGGCCGACGCCAGGCATATTCATCCACGGATGAATCATCGCCGAACAAGGAGTGGTGGGTAGTAGGCCAATGTGCAAAAATGGAGTTTAGTTTTTTCTCAAAGATTTCACATAGTTTTAAACACATTCAAAACGTTCTGATCCAGAACTTAACATTTTACTATATTGACATATTTTAGCATTTTTTTCGGTTCAGTTTGTGTTTCTATGGATGGTCAACGCCAAGAGGACGAGGTTGTCGTCGGGGCTGCTTGGACAGATTGGTCTGTATCGTGATGTTAATTTGCATAAATTATTGTAAATAGCTCTAAAAATAGTTTAAAAAAGAATATTTACAATTTTTAGATCCAAATTCAAACTGTGCAATATATTGACATATGTTTTTAACACTTAGGTATGTCCTGTTCGGATCGTTTTGTTTCTATTTTTGATGTTTTCTGTCTGGGATTCTTCAGATTGGAATTATCTCTCATATCTAGAATCGACAAAATGTTCACGCCACAGCATAGCTGAAATACCGCTGAATGTGGCGTAAAACACTAAGCAACCTTTGTGTTTGAATACAGGCGATATATATATTTAATACTGAACAGATTAACTTATTTGTACACTACAACTAGCTCAATCTTACACGGTTTTCATTTTTATTTTTTTATCTCAACATTTTAATGCCAAATCTGCTGCTATCTATTTTTTCGCCTGCAGTCAAATCATTGGTGTTCGCAAAGTGTACCCGATTTTAATTTACACGAAGTATGTCCTTTAAATTCCTACACATAGAGGAATGGACAATATACTATGCCCTCTAACCTTAGTTGATATGGATTAGAAAGTTAAGCTCTGAAATAATTATTCTTTAAAATTTCGTAATTACCTTGTTGGCATAGAGCCCCACATACATCGTTGCACACTCTGTTTCGTTCAACCCATTCCCCATTGCCAAACACGCTTTTACTGACAGCACCACAGTCGAGGTTGAATTCTGGTAAGAAATCTAAGACGCCAGATCGATACGGATGATTGATAAGAGGCGATCCTGTAAAGATAATAGCAATTTATGAAGCAATTCCAAACGATAGTCTACTATAACTGAAATTGAACGTAAAGAAAAGCAAGCCAGCAAAGTTTAAATAACACACAATATTTCTAAAAAAAAATGAAATGCGAAAAAATTGATAAGCCAACATAGACTAATTAGGTATGAAACGCTCTACAGTTCTGTTGTATAGCACATTATGTGTGCAACGTAATATTAGATCCCTTCCACAAAACTTACATATGTATTTGTAATCTATTAGCTGTTAGAGGGAGCATCCTGTTTTATACACTGGTTGTATAAGGTCTATTTGAAATGTCATTGTATCGCATATTATGATTTTCATGTTTTGTCTCTTCTTTTCTTTGACAGTGCCATCAAGGGTGGTTGGCTCCCATCACTCATCATGAGGCCAGCTCGTCGTCCTATAAGTGGAATAACTTTAAGTGTGGCGTAACACACCAATCAACTATAGAAACCAGATAACATGTATTTATTTTATTTAGAAGATACGTTAGACATGAGACATTCCAATAAATAGGTATACAGGGAAATATTAAGAAATGGTAGCATTAGGCTAAACGATGGTCATATGTGTCATCAAGGTAGTCGATCTCGTAAAAGTCTGGAAATATTGTTATATTTTTTATGTGTAAGTCAATAATGCTAATAATATAGTATTTTTTATCGATTATTTCTATACAAAGATTCTCTTACAAAAAGTGGAAATATAAAATTTTATGTAAAGCTAAATGGTTAAATAAACTTTTAAAAATTTAATTGAAAGTATCTTTCATCAGCTATTTTTATCCAAAGGCATCTGCCAATACGGAATCGTTGAGTGTTCGTGTGTATGCCTATCAAAATGGGACACCATTCTTCATAAATTATATTTTGACAAATTTGTGTAAATAATTTAACTATCCAGTCTGCCTTACCGTTTTGTGCCTTGTGCTTTAGTTTAATTGCTGTTTTGGCTTCTTACTTATCTTACTTCAATGTTCGGTTTATAGGTTCGAGGCCATCTGTCGACCATCAGGTATATGAGGGAGTCACATGGCGTGGCTCGTTTTACCAGGGGTCCTCACGGTTGTCCGCCTTAAGGAACAAGGAACGGTGTGAAACGGACGGATTATCCATCGTCATAAATGTGAAATACCGTTCAATCCCAATGACTCAAACAAACTATTTGTGTAGTCCACAAATCCACCCCAGTTTGTAACAAAGTTAATCTGGATCTTTAAGAGTTGCCAACACCAAAGAGTAAACGCCAATTTACAATACAATACAACAATGTACAATTCGCTTTTAACATAATAAATAAAGACAACCACGACGTCGTAAAATACTAAACCAAAGTCCTGTCTGCTGGAAAAAATATGTTTTTAAAAAAGTCAGAAAAGGCAATATAAACAAACCTATGTCAGATTACCTTACCATCTATCCATTACCAGTAGCCATCCATTAGTATATCCGAAGCGCCTATCCAATAGCAAAGCTGTGTATATTGTTTGAACTTTGATGTCGCATCTCTCACAAAATCTTCTGTATATGCGTGCGCTAATTGCCAACCCCTTTCAGCACAAAAGTCTCTTGCGTCAGACCAAGTCAACTTAGAATATATTGGTGATTTACGCTGTGCTTAACGGTATTTTACTTATATGCCATTTGGAACTGGTTTTTAAAATATAAAGACGGGTATATACGACTATTTTACTTTGCTGCTATGCTCATAACATTTCCGATTTGATCAATAAATAGGTAGTTCACTAATCAGTGAGTCCATTAACAGTCTCGTGGATAACAGGCAGGTCACTAATGAGTGGGTCGATCTACAGGCAGGTCACTAATGAGTGGGTTGATCGACAGGCAGGTCACTAATGAGTGGGTCGATCGACAGGCAGGTCACTAATAAGTGGGTCGATCTACAGGCAGTTCACTAAGAAATTGATCGATCTACAGGCAGGTCACTAAGGAGTGGGTCGATCAACAGGCAGGGCACTGAGAGTTGATCGATCTACAGGCAGGTCACTTATGAGTGGGTCGATCGACAGGCAGGTCACTAATGAGTTGATCGATCTACAGGCAATTCACTAAGAAATTGATCGATCTACAGGCAGGTCACTAAGGAGCGGGTCGTTCAACAGGCAGGGCACCGAGAGTTGATCGATCTACAGGCAGGTCACTTATGAGTGGGTCGATCTACAGGCAGGTCACTTATGAGTGGGTCGATCTACAGGCAGGTCAATAAGGAGTGGGTCGATCTACAGGCAGGTCACTCATCAGTGAGCCGATTTACAACCTGGGAACTAAGTGACATGTGTTTTAAGTTGGAGAAATATCAGACACATTTCGAGATAGTCGTACAATAGGACCTATGCCTTCCAAAATTACTATGTTAGCTGATGGATGAGTATTTAATATCGTGCGCCAGGGAGATTCAACTGTATGATGGCGGTGTACCTCAGTAATATGGAAAAAAAAACAATGTACAATTTGCTTTTAACATAATGAATAAAGACAACCACGACGTCGTAAAATACTAAACCAAAGTCCTACTGGAAAAAATATGTTTTTAAAAAAGTCAGAAAAGGCAATTTAAACAAACCTATGTCAGATTACCTTACCATCTATCCATTGCCAGTAGCCATCCATTAGTATATCCGAAGCGCCTATCCAATAGCAAAGCTGTGCATTTTGTTTGAACTTTGATATCGCAACTCTCACAAAATCTTCTGTATATGCGTGCGCTAATTGCCAACCCCTTTCAGCACAAAAGTCCCTTGCGGCAGACCAAGTCAACTTAGAATCTATCCGATTGTAACATAAATCCAAGTATTGAAATGTAAAGTGTGCTTCCGGCGATTCTGGACATCTTGGCAACTCGGCACCTTGGTAAACAAAAATGAATCGACACTTTATACATTAGACGGTACTCAGATTATGAGATGATTACCTACTTTAACATTGATGGATATCACAATGCAGTGGGATAAATCTTTGCAAATAAATAATGTGTGTATATATTGTGTAAGACGATCGTTTGGTCTATGACAGGCTTCTGTTCCGATGGTTTTGATCCGTTTCTGAATAAGTCCCCAAAAAACTATAAGCATAAAACATTGCTTGGATTTTCAACTTCAGATTCCCTTTTTTTATTCTTCTTGTCACTGCTATGAATTTAAATGGATAAAAAGTCGGACCTCGGCATAAACACAGCTATACGGACTTTTGTCCGATGAAGATTGTCACGCCATATTCGTCGACATAATCTACAGTGACTCTACCGTGATTGATGAAATACTCCGTACTACCCGATAAATACCCATATGGCTTTTCATGTCTACGAGTTTTTATAGTTCGGTCATTTTTTGTTAGGAGTTGTATATGAATTTAAGTGTATAGAGATAGGAAATTCTTTTAAATACGCTTCCACTGTTTGTAACATCTAAATGGGATTTCAATAATTTGCATAACCTAAGCGAATAAGGCTTTTAAATCTTAAAACAGTATCTTGAAAGCCTCATTACAAAACTGTTTAACAACAGAATGAGAATACGTAATACTTTATTACCTGTATGACAGTTTTTCCGTTGGCAACATTTCAAATATGTGTCTTCATTAAAACTTTATATCACCACGATTTCAATTTACTATCACCGTGAATAAGACATACTGGATATACGTTTCATGTTAATTCTACAACAACATTTTCGGAACAATAACTTTAGCTAGGCTGTCCTCACTGCTGTCAAAAATTTCATTTGTTAAGAAATTAAACATTTACACGATCGCCTGAGTAATGCGACACTTCGTTCAGTATCACACACATAATAAGAGTCATTATCCTTCGTTAATTAACAAATTTGATAATTTCTACATGCTAATACTTTGCATTAAAGATTAAGTTGTTGTCTATGTGAATGTTTAAAATAAGACAGGATTCGCCTATTTGCTTTGGCGACATCCTTTGGCGAAATAATTTATTTTTTTATTCCGTTTTATTATTTCTTCTTTCCATTTGTTTTTTTTTCTATTATGATTATGTTTTTCAATGTTTATTTTGATTGGTTTATTTATATTGTTGCAGATCCAGGAAAGATTACGTAATTTATTTTCAACAATTAGTTAAATTGTTTTTGTACACAGTATATTAATTTCTTCGGTATATTAAGGTATGCATGCCTCTTGATGTGTGCGCTACTATAATAAAGGTTAAAGAATAAAGAATTCTGTCCGGATCTCTTTAGCTATAGAGTCCCAATTTAACCCAGAATTGTTAACCCAACTTAGTTGGAATATAAGTAACAATTTTGTTAAGTTTGAGTCGACTTGCCGGACGCTACAGGATTTTAAATCAATCGGACATCTACTCTTAAGCTATAGAGCCCCAGTTTAATACAAAATTATCAGTATTGATTCAGGGTCAACGGAACTAAATTGATTCATTTATAAAATATGTATAATTTATTTGTTGATATTTTTAATTATGGATGACCGCCAAATGGGGGCGGGCGGTTGGAGGAAGCTTCATGTTGCCCTGGTGCTCTCGTAGCTAAAGCGGAACAGGAAGCCGATCTGTTTGTGGCGTCTGTACTGCGTCCTGTAGTTGTCGGTCTGTATTTGTCCAGTCCTGTCTTTGTTTGTTGACAGTGGTGTCGAGGGTGGTTTCCTTCAGCCATTGGGCTGGTACGTCGTCATATAAGTGAAATACCATTGAGTACGACTTTAAACCCCAATCAAACAAACAAACAAAACCAAATGGTTGAAGTAATATTGACTTTAAAAAACATGCATTAAATGTGTTGTTACGCAACTTAACAATTACTTAATTTTAAAACTAACTTACCAGTTTTTGATGTTGCAAGACAAACTATTAGAAAAACTAAAACCACCGTATAGCTATACCCGATGTATGGTTGCATGTCCACTAATTTTCTTAGATTTGAATCTATGACAGTCCTTTCATTTTAACTGGCTGCTTTGGACAATGGCTTTTGCCAACACTGTTGCGTTTATAACTGGTGTTCATCGCTTTTTCTTCAATTCATACATGTCTAAACTGTTACGTGTGTGTGTGTGTGTGTGTGTGTGTCGTTTCTATAGCAAATAAACTGTATGATTAATGATTCAACATTTAACTGTCAGTATGAGATCGATGAGTAATAAACCAGAGGATCTTATTACGAGTCTATTATGTAATATGATAAATATTATAGGGTAACTAAAGAGTAGTTGATTGATCAATTTGTGTTTTTGTCACATTCAATTGTTTTTCTAGATACAGTCGACGTGTATATATATATATTGTCAAAAGACTTTTTGGGATTTTTTGAACTTAACGATTAAAATTCCAGCCTTCAAAAAAAAGATAACAAAATTGAGCTGACAAGTACATACATACGTGCAAAAATTTATAAATATAGCTTTATATTAAATGTTTCTTTTTGGATGCGAAAATATTAAATATTGCGTTCAAAACAATGCTGTTTACAATAATTGATTTAGCAAAAAAAATGATATACACCCATACGTTTAAAGGTTTTCTCAAATGGTCCATACCTCTAAAACTGATAAAGAATAGCCAGATAGTCAACGGAATATTTGCAATTTGGTTCCTCAGAATGTTTGGCATACTTGTGGAGAAAAAGGGATTCGAACATCTAACTTATGTTAACAACAATTCTCAATTGACGTCCGCAGGGGATTACACCACGTGATTATCAATGTTTGGCTCTTCCAATGCTAATCAACATGAATGAAAGTTCGAAACTCAATACCCTGCACGAGAGAAGAGGTTGTTTTCTGTTGCCCTGGTGTTCGCATAGCTAAGGGGTAACGAGAAGCAAATTTGTTTGCAATGTTCTGTATTTGTGTCCGTCGTCATATAAGTGAAATACCCTTGAGTACGACATTAAACACCAATCAAACAAACAAACAAATTGAATTGTAGTCAATCTTACCCATTCAAACAAATAAATGATCAAACCCAATCAACAGAAAACATTATTATTATTCTGTATTTTTCTGTATCAGTTTTTATTCGTTTACCAGTTAAACTTTAAGTTTGAAAGTCTACCCCACTTTTCTATGTAGAGTTATCAGTTTTTTGTAAAGTTTCAGCTGATTGAACTTAAATTCGACAAAAAGCTGTATTCCAATAATACTTTGAATTTCCCACAGTTTTCTACATTTCTATAATTGGGGTTTTTCATTTTGAAAAATATGAAAGATACATGAATCAGTTTCCAATATGTATTAGAATTCAATAGTAGGGGACTTATGTTATGTAATCAATACTGTGCCTTCTTGAATCGGATATAAGCTAGTGACCTGCCTTGTAGTAACCATCTGAATCCATTAGAGATGCTGGAACCCTGTAAAATACCACCTTTGCTTGGCAACAGGCTCATGCGACAGTGGTGGGTGGTTGAAGGGAGCTTCATGTTGCCTTGGTGCTCTCTGAGCTAAAGGGGAACAGGAAGCTGATATGTTTGTGATGTCCATTGCGTGGTGTCAAGGGTGGTTTCCTTCACCCATTGAGCTGGCACATTGTCATATGAGTGCAATACCCTTGAGTACGACATTAAACCCCAATCAAACAAACAAACAAATCATTCTGCTGTGTGCTTTCGTTGTGTAATGAGCAAAGAGATCTTTTTGTGTCTTGTGTTTTGCTCAAAAAGTTTTCAGGACTGATTCGCCTGGCATGCTGCATCTGCCTTAAGTAACCCAAACACATGCTGTAAAGCTAAAACTAAAAATTACAAGCTACATGTATTTGCGGAGACATTCTTTCCAAGACCAACAAGTGTAGCAAGACTGGAAGCCTAACTTATATGAGTTCGCATTGATCTCTCTGATCTGGCAGCAAATAAGAGGGATAAAAAACATGAACATCTCTTCAGTATTGGTGTCAGAATTCAAAAGCTGACAAGGACATGTATATAATGGAACTTAAAGCTGTCTACTGTCTTTTCCACTAACAGCCCCAAAAAACATTTCTTGGATTTCTCTAGAGATGAATGTCTGGAGGAGCGTCAAATCCGTTCTGACATTGACTGCCCTGAGAAAAACACAGCTAGCTAATTTTGTGAACAACAAAAGGAGAGATGTAAATTTATTGATGGAGCCAGACGTTTAGGGAGAATAGTCAATCAAGTTCTGAACAATTTCTCTTCTGCCACTGACAGTCTCTGCCAGAGATTTTATTGCCATGAGAAAAACACAATAGGAGAGCCATCGTATATCAGTCTTCATTTGATGGCTTTCTTTTCCAAGTTTTACCAATGTAAAATAGATGCTAATGACTCCAAGGTGTCCTGTAGAACCAGAAGTTGAAATGGTCTTGAGAAATATAGAAGCCAATAGATAAAATTCTAAAAAAAAATTAACCCATTTACACTGTGGTAGCTTTGATCAGAAGGGGTCTATCCAAAAGATTGGACAAAGTTAAACCCAATCATACAAATAAAAAACAAAAGGAGGGTAGGATGTGACCCTATTATTTGTACTCATCCCCATTGGTTTTCTATCCAGTTCAACACTTCCACATTCATGTCCTTAGATATCTTTTTGAAAATAATGCCTGTGAACAAATCAAGTAAATTTTCACCAGGAATGTTCAGCCCTGTGGCTGAGGGCATTTTGTTTGGAGAGTATTCATGCTATAAGTTCGGATCAAGATTTAGAAGTGGATTAACATAATTATACAATTTTTGGATTTTATGGATAACCACTTCATGTTTTGTGATAGAACACAAAGTTTTCATACATATGCCTAATAGAAACATTATATTCTATCACAAAACAGGGAGCGGTTATCCAGAAATTGTATAATTATGAATATTAACGCTGTCTTTTACACAGCACTATAGAGGGAGATTCACTTTCCAACAATATCAAAACACTTCATGTTTTCTGATTGTGCTGGTGCTAATTATTTTTTAACTACATCCCTGTCATATAAGTGAAATACCCTTAAGTACCGCTAATAATATCAATCAATCACCTGGAATATTGTAAAGGGAAGTAAGTTCATGATGTGGAAACACGAGGATTAGGCAGCTGTCAAGTTGGTCAATCCAATTTATATTGGCTCACTCCTCAGGGACGTTTGCGCACAAATATAGCTTTGCAGCTTTCCCCAAGTTAATTTGACTATTTACAGTTTTTGTACATAGAATTGTCCATCAGAATTCAACTACATGTATGTCCTTACAAATCCTAAATTTTATTTTTAGAGGAGAGTGTCATTCAGCAGCTCAGCCTGTAAGCTAATTTTAGATACAATGATACAATGTTAGATACAACATTAGTATTACAAAGATTGACAGAGAATTTCAACATGTTTACACTGGCTAGTCAACTCTATGCCTAAAACCTTACAGTAATATATAAACTAAACACTACACAAAAAAAAAGAACATTGTGGGGAAAGGGAATCCTTTATGTGCACATTATGTCCAGGTATGCTAACAGATTTGTACCAAAAGCCTGCGAAATTACAAAAATCGCTTGAAGGTAGTGATGAACTCCATCACCTTATCAACAAGTTTTTTATTTTGACAGAATTGAAATCGTGATGTCATGGTAATTGAAACTGTTTAAAAGGATCAACACCCTGGTTTACTTAGAAAATTTCATTTGTTAAATCCCATTTCATGTGTTCTCAGGAACGCCATGCAGCGCTGGAGAAGATGGGTATCTCTGTTCAGACATCAGGGATTAAGGTAGAGACAGGAACTTATTACCTGGTGAATCTAAATGCTGATCCATCCCTTAACGAGCTGCTGGTGTATTATTTAAAGGTAAGTCATTTTCACCTTTTGTGTAGTCTAGAGTAGCTTTGATTGTTAGCTTAATTCGCTGTTCAATCCCATGTAATGTCACAATTATGTTTCAGTCAACGAATTTTGTATTGCAGGTTTCTGGAAATTAAATTTGTGGTTCTTCAATTGCCATGTTTGTTTGGTTTTGTAGTTCAGATCCAAATTTCAAACTGAGACTTTATCCATAAAGTTCCTTGACATTGATTGTGCCATTTCTTTTGCAGGTCAACTTTATTTATTTTTTTGATCAACTTTTTATGTATTTTTTTTATACAGGATTATATACATAACATAAGGCTTTATAGATTACAACTTCTAGTTTATTATGGTTGCAACGTTTCAATGTCTATTCAGGGCCCGCGGCCGTGGCTCAGTGGTAGCGATTTCACTTCCTGAATCGAACATGCTTTGATTTACCGTTCATGGGTTCGAGTCCGCCTATCGACCATCAGGTATATGAGCTAGTCACATGTTGTGGCTCCGGCTATCGCGGGGGTGGTTTTTACGAGGTTTGCTCTCGGTTTTCCACCGTAATAAGGCAGTGTGAA
>JARFOD010027041.1:0-10749 GCA_031763545.1 Mopalia muscosa
GGGTTTTGTCCTAGGGGGTTTTGTCCTAGGGGGTATTGTCCTAGGGGATTTTGTCCTAGGGGGTTTTGTCCCCTGGGGGTTTTGTCTGTATCCCGCTGAAAATCAGATCTATGTAGGCCGCTATATCTGTTTTTTTCTCAATAATTTTACAGTCACATTAATTTTACTCCTTTATTCTTTCCTGGCGTTTAAATAAAACTTTAGACGAGTTTCTCTCCTGAGTTGACACCTTCAATCTAACTTACTGCAATAATAATTAAGACTTGAAAAACGTCAGAATAGAAATATTGCAAGTAGGTAAAATACTATATGGTAGTCATTGTTTTAACTTAAGTACGGCGTAAAACTTTAAACACCAATCAACCAATTAATCAGTATATCTATAAATAAAAAAAAATCAGAATACAATCAAATATATGTTTTGGGAGGCCGGCGATAGCGACGGATCAATTTCCCAACTTTAGCCACGGGTTGAGATAGACTGACTGGACGTATAGGGCCAAGACGGAATAATTAGCTTTATACATTGTGCTAAGTAAGACATGTCTACATGTGTCTGTTAGTTGAACCTGGGACCTAAGATAGATACATGTTCAGTGCCAGGTTGAACCATGGAGGTAAAAACTTTGATGGAATAATTGTGCCACCTATAGTCTTTAGGCCTATAAAATAACCCAAAGAATGTAAATTCAACATCCCTACAATAATATTTAAAAAATACATGTCTTTTTTTTTTTTTTTAAATTCCCTGTATCTCTAAGACAATGCTGTATCGGAATGTAGCTTAAGTTTCTTATTCTCTTTTCTTAATGAAATATGTTTACAGTTGTGAAGCCAATTTTGACCGATGTCTTCGGTTGTCACACAGTTGTTGTCAATGAGAACAAGGGTGAAAATGTATACGTCTGGTCTAATGCAGTAAATTGTCCCCTAGGCGCATAACATGCGGGTTAGTTAAAATACGCGTTTAGAATGGCAGGCCACATTATAACGTGCCGCTTTTACAAAAATAGACTTTTGGTTGCGATCCTCTTGGTCTATAGGGCATTGTGACAACATTGATAACATGTGAATCGTGGTTTTGTGTGAAAGGTCTAACACTGTACAAAAGATCAAGATTATTATGCTTTCTGTACATAAACAACACCATTAATAAGCACGATATCATATCAGATGGCGTTCAAAGTCCGCCACTATGTATATATGTCGTATGTCATAACGTTCAACATAGTATATCAACATATCTATATGCCTATATATACATATGTTCTGGCTTGTATTTAAAACAATATACTGAAAAGGTAAGAAGGATTTTGTTTGTTTACATTGCAAGTCTTGTCAACATAATTAAACATAACTTCTTTGACAGGCATTAAGAAGCAGGGACAGTAATATAACAAGGTATTTTATGGATATACAATTTCTGTTTTATTGACGAATAAACCAGAAGTTGTATATCCATAAAATACCTCGTTATGATAATTGTACATATTTTAAAAAAGGAAATAAAAATAAATGTTTATTTTAAATATGTAGAATTCATTTTTCCGTCAGTTGAAATGAACAGAAATCTAGTTTACTTTTACATCGGCGAAGATTGTATGTCCGAGGACGAGGTGATGTGCTCAGGACGTTCAATAACGACATATAGGATGCTGACGTTTAGCTTTGTTTTTCATCGAGTAGGCCTACAAGCTTGCAGGGGCCGGTTGCTCGAAATGCTATTAAATTTAATCCGCTATTAGATGACGTCACGCCATGTGTAAGGCCTATATCTCTAACCCGGTATTAGAGATTTAATCTGGTGTTAGCGGTTAATCGTCTTTCGAGCAACAGTTAATGGTCCCTGACGTTAATAAAATAAACACCCCGATAAAGAAACGTTATATGGTAACGAAACGTTATCACTCAATCTTCTATATATGTGTGAGATATCATTTAACATAAACAATTAGAAATGTTTTGACTAAAATTTCAACGTTTCTCATCTGACCTAAAACGTCAACATGACAGACAGTGAAAAACACTTAATGCCAAAACTGTTGTTAGACTTTCCCTTATTAAATGTCATTTAAACCAAGCTATTGTGAAGTAAATATGTTTTAAACAATACGTTTATGCATGACAGCTTTATAGGTCGATCGCTTTTAGTGGGCGGTTGGAGCTAGCTGCACTACTCGAGTCGTCCTTTAGAAATACCTTAAGAAATAAGCCAACGCTTCCATGATTCTGCACGTTGTTTTCCAAACTATATAAAAAAAAAAATGGCTGGCTATACCTTGATTTTTTCAAATTTTGTGTGCACCTGTGACGTACAGCCCCTTCGTCACTTCTTGGTAAGACAGTAACGGTGCGGTTTTATCCCAAAGTTCCCAGTCTGCGTTACAAAGCTAGACGGTAGGGCCTACTTGATGGTAACAAAATGGTTTGTGTGCTCGAGTCGGCCAAAAGCTTTCGCTGCCGAATTCGCTGGCGATCAGAACGACGCGTTCGGCCGATTATATATAATCGCCCTCTGGCTATGTATTTTAATTAAAGAGTAACAATGCTGTTTTTACTTAGCACTTGAGGGAGATTAATTTTCCAACAGTATATCAAAATACCCCACATTTAAAGGCTGTGTTAATGTCAATTATTGTTGGAATACCTTACCCTGTTAAAAGTGAAATACCTTCAAACACGGCGTAAAACACAAATCAATCAAGTTTTATTGGAAAATATGAAACAAACTTTGAAGGGACTGAGAACTTGTTTGCAATATAGGGAAAATTCTATTGTTCGCTTGCACGTATTTGGGTTATACAAAAGAGTTCCAATCGTGACGTTTTATTTAACATAATTTTTCCCGTATGATAATAACTTGTACGTATGTCAAATAGATTTTTGAATATGTTAAAAAGAAAACAAACAGAGTTGATAAAATGGTTTAGCATGTTACACTGTGAACACATATAGGCCTATTTTCCGTATATATGCGATATTTTTTTTTACGTACATGTGATAGGGGATTTTGTCTATGTTGAAAAAAATTGAAGTGATAAATCTCCATCTGGATGTGGTCTGGTTTAAACAAAATGTTTTTCAAATTAGTCATTACAGATATGTCGGTATCCGTCGTAGTCGAAAGGGCGACCGAGACATTCGGGGAATCCCCTCATTGGCTGCCTGCCACTCAGAGTTTACTGTATATTGATTGTCTCGTTGGAGGCATCCGGGTGTGGGACTCAAAGACAGGGGCAGTCAGCAAAGTGGATGTCGGTAAGGAATGTATTACATGTATTCTTTTAATAAAAAAAAATAATGGTACAAATGAAATTTTATAGTATACTGCTCGATTTTCAACTTTGGAGTCTGATATACATTTATGATTTTTATTTTTTATATTTTATTTATTTGATGTTAGATCAACAGGATTTAGTCCAAATTACAGACCATTCACTAGCATTATTGTGGGAGGAAAACTGGGTATTAAGTCAACCCAGAAAACCAAAAGAATCGAACCCGCGACCCCAGGGGTGAGGGGGATAGGTGGACCACTAGACCATTTATATATTTTGCAGAGAAAAACGTGTTTTGTTAAACATATATGCAGCTGAAATAAATACAAAAATTGTTCATGTTTTATGCCGAGGTTAAAAACGCATGGTATTTGGTATATCTTTGAACTTCAGATAGCGTTATTGGTTTTGCGGCGCCAGGTAGTGGACCTGGTCGGTATGTTGTGGGACAGAATCACGCTATACGGTCTTTAGACTGGAACACTGGTGAACTAAGCACACTGGTGGAGGTGGACGAGGGGCTTCCCACCAGAATCAACGATGGTAAATCAGACGCCAACGGTCGTCTTTGGGCAGGTAATCAAGGCTTAATTGGCTATAAATGTCCCATAACGCATTGGATGATTGTTTAGTTGATTGGGGTTTAACGTCGTTCTCAAGTGCATTTCACTGCTATGATGACGGTTTGCCCACTTTACAGACACACGCGACAACGTTTTATTGTGGTCGTGTGACGTTGTTGCAACGAAATTTTGTGAACTACCACTTATGTTACCACAGCCTTAGAAAACAACCACAAGGCAACGAAACAGAAACCTAATTGCTACGTTGTAATATTGTTGTTGCATCATTCACGTTTTGACAACATTGTTATTACAAAACGCTACCAACTCACAACTCACGTCTCCTGTCACGTTTTAATAACATTGTATCAACTGGTATACAAACTAACAACCAAATTTCATCGTATATTTACGTTGCAGTAACGTTGATTTTTGGTTACTCTGCAACGTTAACAATGTATAGCTTGTATGCAACGTTGTAGCTACGTAGTGTGTTTGCTGGGCTGCTCCTTGCCTATTTACGATGGAAAACCGAGAGGAAACATCGTAAAAAAAAAAACAACCCCCGCGTTTGCCCAAGCCACATCCTGTAAATTATTCATATACCTGATGGTCGACAGACGGACTAAATCCGGTGAACGGTAAATCAAATAAGGTTTAATAAGCCACGGCCGCGGGCCCCATAACACTTTCGTGTGACAGGACTATTAACGATAGAAACTCGTTAAGCAATATCACTTTCGAGGCGAAAAAGTTTCTCAGTTTGAATATTTCCTGTATTACAACATGACAACCTAATTTCTTGTCCAATAGACCTATATCACTAGCTGCTGGCGACTCAGTGCCTGAGTCGGAGGGTCGTCACGGTCTTGGTTCGATTCCCGGACAGGTTTCAACCTGCACAATTTTCTGAACTAGAATCTGTTCAAACTAAGAAAGGCAGTTTGTTTGATGAGTAGCAATGCTGTCTTTATTTAGCACTGAAGGAAAATAACCTTTCCAATATTATTTTAATTCTTCACAATTCCACATCGGTTATGCTATTGTCAATTATTGTTGGAATACACCACCGTCATATAAGTGAGATACCCTTAAGCACGACAGAAAACACCAATCAACCAACCATTTAAACTAAGAAAATGTTATCCCAAAATAATGAAAATACTTTTTTCTCGGAGCTATGTCATTCTCCTATCAGAACGGTAGTGAATGCCCGCTATCTCGACTCCAGCCAATTAACTAACATATTTAAGTATAGGCTGAGTGGTATGGCTGGCCGGAATTCACTACCAGCGGATCGTTGCCTAACTCCGAGGGGCGTGGGTCCGATTCCGGGACGGGTTTCAACCTTCAAAATTTTCATAACTAGAATCTGTTCAAACTAAGAAAGTGTTATCCCAAAATAACGAAAACACAGACCTATATCTGCCTACCTTGGTGTCTCTACATCGATAATTTGAGAATGATCGATTCACTGACACTACAATGATATATCAACGTTCTTACCAATGCAGATACTGGATGATATCATCTAGTAATTAACATAGAAGAACAGACACAAAAAAGCTGTATATGTATCGTTATGGCCCAGTTCGAATCTCGGTAAAATCAAGCAAAATTGTAGTTTTCTACATAAGATTAAGAATATATACGTACAATATTAAATGTTTATGTGGGGAATACATATTGACAACTGCCTTTGATGCAGGAAGCTTTTTTCACCTGTTTATATTTTTTTCACAATTTAGACAAAGCCACAAGGTATGAACACCTAAATTATAGGTACCGTATGGTCATCGGGCGGGCTAAATCTTTTAATTTTTTTTGTGTGCTCCAAATCTTATATTTGCAGACAAAAACATGTTTTTTTTCTGACAGCTGGTGTACGAGAGTTTATACAATACATTTGAGTGCGCACACAAGCATTTTTAAGTAGTATGCGTCATGTATAATTAAGACATTCTTTTGGTAACTACATGTGGCCGGATTTTCCCTACATAACTGCCCCGTATGCCCTTTAGACCCACAGGATCTTAAAGACCCTGCTAGAGGATCCTGTCAAATAACAGTCCACAAAACTGGCAAAAATTATACTGAGGTGAGTTTTGACCCAACCGACATTGGTAACTGTAGGTGGTTTAATATCCCTCTCACTTGAATAAAAAATGCGAAATCGATATTAAACTATATACCGCGTAGTTGTCAAATCGATATGATTCGAAAACTTGATTGCGAACGGTCATCAATCCAAAGGGCATTGCATTTTGTTTTTGCATTTAGTCGATTTTCTTATAATAATTTTAAAAAATACTGCCATTGTTCAATTAAAACATTAATTTACATGTCCATTCTTTATTGAACTCTTCCTGCACGTGTTTTGCATGCAGTATTAAAGATAATCTGTTACTCAATTTATTCTTTTATTTGAAAATGCTGCAGGGAACGTTTAGCCATTTCTAATTATGATAAATATCCTGTATTCGACGATAAAGTCTCTAAGTATACATACTTTGTAGTAATAGCGCTTTACGAGTGAATACTTGAGCACTTCTAGAGCGAGGCAGAGATATCAATCCACTGCCAACTCGATGAAGTCAAGACTTTGGTTGTCTAGACGTCCCTATGTAGCGTACAACCTCCCATGACCACGCTCCGGTCAATGGGGATTTCTTTTAGTTTATAGTTAGAAACCTTAAATCACCTGTAGTGTGGTGTGTGACAACCCTTTTGCCTAATACTACATTGCAAAAGATAATTATTTACTTCTATATAGAATCAAGGTGTTACAATATATACTTTCTATTTACATTATTCAGGTACAATGGGTCTTTTCGGTGCTTCGCCTTTAGAGGACCCCGTTTCAAAACGAGGCCAGGGGTCATTTTATTCCTTGGATACCAACGGAACCATAAAGAAACACGTGGGAAAACTAAACATATCGAATGGATTGGATTGGTCCACAGATAATAAGGTTCTCTATCATATTGATTCTGTACCGGGAATTTTAACAGCGTATGATTTTAACATCCAAGATGGGTCAATCAGTAAGTATCTATCCTCCGATCCTACAGCTATAAACACGTGTATAGACACCGTGCGATATTAGAATTAATTTCTATGTTATGACCTGATTTTAGACCATTGATTTGATTAATGACGTATATCACATATAGCTTATGTGAGTTTTTTTTTTAAGGCAGAATTTCTATGTTGTGACCATATTCCCAACGGTTGTCGATAATTTGATTAAATACATTTACCACAGACATTGTATGTGTCTTTTTAAAGCCCATGTGGCAAGGTTAATATAGTCATGTGTTTAGCTTATGTGTGTATCCAGCTTTATGGTCTTTTTTACATACAAACCATTATGTTTCTATCCGCTGACAAAATGGGATGGCTGTTTCGGGGATGCTGATAACAGGGCCGCAGCAATAGAAATAATTCGGTCAAGCCATTTGGGGCATGTTACACTGTATATATCTATGTCGTGTCAAGACGGCGGCCGGTTAACTGGCTGACTGAAAGATTCCTTTATCGAGAATAACCCAAAGTCTGTATGAAGATTTAGACAATAAACGGTAGATAAAAGTATAACCTGTCCTTGCAATCCACGGCAAATAATTTATATTAAAATGATTATTATATAGTCGATTATAAGCGAGAGTAGATATACATATAATATGTTTTGCGATTCCTTATACATATATATATAACATTAGAATCCCGATGGAGGCAAGCAACATCTTTCTCTATTAATTTGATACTTCATTCTGATACTCTGCAAGGGTTACACACGATTCAGTTTACTTTTTTCGTTTCATTTACATTGATTTATAAATACACTTTATTAGAACCCAGTAAAGAAAATGTATCAGGCTTCAAACCTGTAGGTGTGGTGATAATTCTCCAGTTTAATGCCAATGAGGACATTGTTTGAGTAAATTTTACAAAGGACAGTTGACAGTTCAAACATTAATTAAATTTGAACAGGAAATAGGTGCTGTCAACTTGATAGGTATTTCATCTTACAGATTAACTCACACATCTAAAAATATTTATTTAAAAATGTATTTATATATATATATATAAATTTTTCTCTCTTCATTTATTTAAAAATATATCTTTATATATAAAGAACGCCTTCTTTACTGGGTAAGAATTCGAGACTCACTTTGCCGTGAGCCTCTGTAGCTCAGTGTGGGCCTGCCATCTTAAAGTCCCGGGGTCAAATCCGGGTGGAGGCAAGCAAATTTTTCTCTCTTCGTTTATTCAAAATATATATACATATACCTTGTTGGAACTGTCACGCCACGAAATGCAATAAAACACCAAGAAATGCAATAAAACACGAAATATAATAATTATTGCAGTTAGCAATTGTAACAGTTGTTACATTTCGCACCATCAGTCCACCTTTGCTCAAAGCAAAATGCAATCTTGTTTTTTGCTACATTCTGGATTAGAATATACACCATCGCAGAATGCAGTATACAAGTTGATTCTATATGTATAAGTTTTGTTTGTTTGTTTGTTTGATAATAATACAACACACCAACTGATACAATCAGTTCATTTATTTCAACGCTGTAACATATTAAACAAACTACAATTATTTCTCTGACACTTTGCACCATATACTTTTCCTTTATTGTCCTACTATTGTTTATTTTACACATTACCATTTTTAAATATTTTTAGTAATGTCACGAGTCTTTTGAGAACATGTGACTTCCTTTTGCGTGGCACTATTAATTTCGCACTCACCTCACTTTAACTTAAATAATAATTGAATTTAATAAGAATTTTAAAGGCTTTTGAATGATATCCAGTTACATGAATCATTGTTATTTTAAGTTTTTCTTACAGTTCGTGGCTTAGCAGACCGCCATATTTCGATTCCGATTTATATTTTGATTTATATATCGTGTTGGGATTAAGGTGCCTTATTAGTAAACATATTTCTGAAGGTAATCCGCGGATTGTATTAGAACGAAAACCCGAAGACATCGCAGAGATGGGTCGGCCCGACGGGATGACGGTTGATCAGGAAGATAAACTCTGGGTGGCGTGTATCACAGCAGGGAAGGTCATCAGGCTAGATCCTGAAACCGGTGAGTTGGACAACGATTTATTCTTCTGACAACAGTTATAGTTCCGGCAAAGCAACGCCTGAAAATATCTTTAGAAAGTTGACACCTGTGCATTGTATCTTTGTTTGTTAATTTTTGTTGTTGTTTTGGGTTTTGTTGTTTTTATTTAATTGATATTTGAATGTTTCGCCATTGTCAAGGATATTTGACTTGATATTACATCTTTACGTTGCGGTTGTTTAGTGAACAACTAGATAGAAACCACGCGAAACCACCCTATGATATCTGCAATGAACTGAAAACCATTTGAGTAATTGGTGTCCAGTGTCCCTCCAGTTAATACCACAGGTGACCACCAAACCTGTAATGGTACAAATAACTCACATAGTGCAGCTAATGTGGTCCGGGTAAATAACCGTGGCAGATTTTAAAAACCGTGCTAATGTTAATTGTGTCTGGAAATCCGACAAAAAAACATACTTTCAAATATACTTAAAAAAATACCAAAATGAAATCAATTGTTATCAGTTGAATAAGTTGATTAACAATTCTTAGACCAGACACGGGTACATATCCTAAATTTCCTGCCACGTCAGAGAAAAATAAAATTTAAGCTTATGGAGGACGAAATTATCTGGTGAAGCAAAACAGAGGGTTTGGGCTTGCATTATTGCATGTGACAATATTTTCTTCACAGGACAAGTAATTCGCAGTGTACCAGTGCCCGCCAGGAAGCCCACTTCTTGTTGTTTCGGGGGAATAAACATGGATGAGTTATACGTCACATCAGCCAGAAGTGGCCTCTCGGATGAAGAATTGGTTTCATCGCCTCTTTCCGGTTCCGTATTTAAAGTTACTGGGCTTGGGGTGAAGGGAAAACCTTCTTTTCCGCATTCTGGTTGATTCAGCTGTGACGAAATAATAACTTGAAATCGAGTCCAAAAAAGGCCTTCCACTAAAGACATCCGTTTAGAAATTGCATAATTAACTTATATACATATAGGCTATGCTTATACCATCTTCCCCGAGGCAAGGCGGACCATTAGATCAGGGTATTAAGCTTTTCTTCATTTCCATCTTAAATTGCCCTCACATACGAAAAGAAAATCTTAATTAACTGTATACAACAATTACTTTCCAGTGACGTCTCTTTACCCCATCCAATCAGATTGAAGCTTTCATTAGCAAAGTAAACAGCGATCCGAACACCAAATGGCTGGAAGGCTATAGAATAAGACACACATACAGGAACTTAGTCCTATTAAATAGTCCTGAAATGATCGCAAACACGTTTATTGACAGCATCGTCACTTTTGTTTGTAAACGGCTTGCCGATTTGCTTGTACAATCGTCCCATAAAATGTTTGTCACGTTTTCACCACCATGCAGTTGTGGTAACGGGGAAACGGTGTAAGTCTGGTTTCGATATTTTGACCCAAGCCTTGGGACGATGTGATTATACATTTTATTTCATTATTTTGGCTCGACGTAAACTCGTGAAAGATGTCTTTGATTTTTGTAATTGTCAATAGCCGATCGTTATAATCCTGAGAAGAACGGGAAAAAAACATATAACTTGTGTTGATTTGTATTTTTTTTAAATTTGTTGATTCATGAACAATAAAAGTTAAATAACTTACTATTTTTTATTTCTTAATTTTATATGTCTGTGAGGTTTGATGAACACCACGATGAATGAATGAATGAATGAATAAATGAATGAATGAATGAATGAATAAATGAATGAATGAATGAATGAATGAATGAATGAAAGAATGAATGAATGAATGAATGAATGAATGAATGAATGAATGA
>JARFOD010027052.1:0-10749 GCA_031763545.1 Mopalia muscosa
TTATTGTCTACATATTTATATTTGTTCATGAATTTATATATTTATTGTCCACATTTTTATATTTGTTCATGAAACAGATCAAATTTTATGTTGTAAAATTTCATTCTGGGAAATATAATAATTTAACGAAAGACATTCATAAAGCGAGATTCATTGGATGACTGTTACACATATCAATGGCTGAACCATTAGGATATCCCATAATGCACTTTTGCAATAAATATATATATAAGTTCGTTTTGAAGACAAATAAAAATTCGTGCATATAAATCCAAATCATCGCATACATGTAAACTTGAACAACAAATATATAACAATATTGCACATATATTTTAAATACAGATTACAAATAAAACTATATGCAATGAAATCTGTAAGTTATGGACAATACATTAATATTTTAAACGAAGAAAGTTAATATAGAATATTATCGCCTCCCATAGTATTCAACGTTAACAAAAGTTGTCTATTTTTTTTATTGTCTATCTGATTCCAGAACTTTTCAGTTTGAAATTAACGCTGAGCAGCTAAACAAGATCTTATAAAACCCTGCTCTTAATGTTTTATGTTATTTTTACTATGCATATTACAACACCACTGCCATAAAAAAAACATTATCTATTTCTAGCCACACCTCCTGCATTAAAACTAAAACTGCCATATTTTCGTCGAGAAATAGTTTTGGTATATGTATCTCCTGATTATTACATATAAATGAAATGGATATGGAAGGGATTCTGAAGGTGTATTATATCAATGTATACTCACACCTTAGTATACCAAAGTGTATTTTTTGACAGCTCGACAATAGATTTGATATCCCCATAATTAGCGTATATCAAATTAATGCTTATTCATGACCATGGAGATATTAGATGACATATTTGTAAAACAGACGCCCGTTCAAACTTTATCAACTTACAGTAACGACATGCATAAATTACATCACGTTCTGTTTTCATTGTACATACTAATGACATGGGACATTCTTTTCAGTAGCATGTTCTTACTGGTTTAGGTTGGTGTTTATATTGACGAAACTCTTAAATGCCTTAAGGTGTGCGAATGAAACTGTTAGGTTGTTAAATATGTTGTTAGGGATAAATAATAGGCTGGAATTATACGGTAATTATTGTGACACTTTGAAACTAAAAGTAAACATAAAAAAATAAAAATACAAAATATAATTTTTAGAAAGCGTGGTACATATACTTTTCTGTTCTTAAACAACACATGTTTGAAACATTAAAGAATTTAAATATTTATGAATCACTTTTTGTAAAACGATGGATGTATCTCAATGGTAAAACCAATCGAATGCTGAGACCTATAAGATATGAAGTAGTATAGAGCGAGCAGCTCGGTTAATAGTTGCTTTTACAAACACGAGGAAGGGTTGTGCGTTATCAAGCACTAATATGTCACTATGTAATAGTAGTGCAGCACCGCTCTACTATTTATGTAGTAATATTTTATTACATACAAAGAATGATTACAATTTATTCAGTACTAAGGTGCCAACTGTTTATTCCAGACTACATATAAAGAAGGATTTATGCGTTATCGTGCAGAGCAGCGGCTGCTCTCTACATATAAAGAAGCATGTATACATTATTCAGTATACTAAAGTGGCTGGTGTCCTTGGCGTGACGTCAGAGGTGAGTTGAGTGTGATGACGTCTGCTTATTTAGGAATTTTGGCGGTTTCCGTGTGTACAAGTCTTTGTTAGTACATGATAAATAAGGGCTAATGTTATTCAGTACTATAAGGAGCGGTTGTTTAGTGCCTTATTACATGATGAGTAAGGGCTATGGATGAGAAGCGGCGCCCTCTACGTGACGTCACAGGTTGTACGTGGCGGTCGTGGTTATGGGAGTTGACTCCGCTGCGTAGAGAAAGGGGACGCAAGTCTTTTATACTAGTATGGAGAATGGGTGTATTGAGTTTGCCGTTTAAAAAAGTGTTCATGGATTAAGTTAATTCTATGCCTGACGATGACGGGGTTTGGTAAGTGTAAATGACCGGATGTCAAGCCATGCTATGCAATGGCTTGACATTGAAAAAAAGTGCCATTACGTCAATATTTCCAGTTAAAGGTGTAACTTGGCGTCATCAAGCGAACGCCACAACAACGATATGGGGATCGATCGAGTTATCTACAGCTAGTAACAGTTTACAATTATGACGTATACACCTTCACAGCATGTCTGAACAGAAATAACACTCAACTCAATGTCATAAAAAGGGAAAGGGGTGGCTTTTAGGGTTGTGGGAGATGGGCTGATGGTGTGATGTCCCATGATGCTTTGCGCGATGTGCATTCGAAAGTTTAGGCTATAACATAGTAAGGAAGGGTTGTTACTTAATTTATTATGAAGTGAGAAGCGGATAGATACTGAATAAGAAAGGGTTGACCCTATTGCTATCACGGTGTGGTGTGTGTGCCGGTGAAGCTTTTCGCGGCGTGGACTCTCCCGAGAGTTGACGAGATTTGACATGGAGTGCTATTGGGTCACAGTAATGGCATCATGAGTTATCTTTTTTGGCCCACCCTTACCAAGATGGCCGTTACAGCATGGCATTCTCGGACAAGGGTCCTCGTCTCTTTCAAGACCGCAACGCAAAGCGACGGCGGCGTGACGTCACAGTATATGCGCATGCGCAATTACACAACATGTGCCATAAACGCCACCAACGCCGTCGTAACGCTGCAGTACGCCGTACGACCCCTCAGTACCCCCCACGACGCCGCAGAACGCCATAGAACGCTGCACGACGCCGCAGAACGTGTCATGACGATATTATGATTATTATGAGGAAAAGCCGCCATCTTTAATAATGTAGAATGTTTTTAGTTGCTCATATGCCATGTCTATTGATCCGGGTGTTAATAAACAATCACTCACGTCGTATAACTGATAATATAACACCGCATTTATATTTTAGATTCTTTCCACGTGTTCATTGCAGGCCATATAATGCGTTATAGGCCAGACACGTACTATTGACCCACAACGTTTTTGAGTTACTTCGATTGGAACCTGGCCTTGGTACTTGGGGACTGACAAGATACGACAAACATTCATTTATTGGTTTAGAATTGACAGCCCCTGTCGCAATTATAATGGTGCATAGTTTTTGTCGAGCCCGCTTGCGGTTAGCTCGATATAGCTGTCACAACTGGCGGATTAGTGTCTGTGCGTGAGTGTGCGCACGTGTGTGTATGTTGTCCGTCCGTCCGATCTTGTCCAGGCTGTAACTTTCTTCTCTAACTGAATATTTTAAAATAACTTAGCACATAAGTTCATCATACATAATGAGGCGGTGTGTCGGTTACAAGACCCATGCAATTCACTTCACGGTCATGGTCACACAGATAAATTAAATGCCAAAAAAAGCTGTAACAGACATTGTCCAGGCTTTCATTTTGTTGCTTATTGAAGGATTTTACATTACTTCTATTAGGCCTATATACAATCATGCTCAGTTTTTCTCACCATCTACCTTAAGTAACCCTATTATTTTCATTTCTCTTGAAACAAATTTGAATGAATGTTCTCCATGATAAGGCCATCATATTTTTCGAACAACATTCGTAACTTTTTATAATGTATAAGACAAAAGAGTAACATGTAGTATATATGACCGGATTTCTCATTTTCTGATCACTCATTGACCGAAATCCATCACGTGGTTATACTATATAGTAATATAGAACTTAACCAATCACTGATGGCTGTTCAGCAAAACGACTTCGGTCTTAACCATTCACTTGCAACCATTCTCTTCACTACCTTGAGTTCGATCCAACAAGTCAAAAAGCTACAATTAAAAAATAAAATAAAATAAAATAACCTGTTGTGTTGGTCCATTTGCATTCATACCATTTCAATTCCAAGCCATATCCTTGTCATATCAACCGATAAACTTGTGTTTAATACGTCAGTCTGTTTCATTTCTAGACATGGAACACCGAGTTGGCCCGGATGGCGTACGATTATGCTCAGGTGTGCACGTGGACGCATGGAAACGCAAGTCGAGGAGGGTATAATACCGGTTATAGCATGGTTGGAGAGAATCTACAATACTCGACAGGTAACCGAAACTTTTCGGCAGCGATGTGGGCTTGGTATAGAGAAAAGTCGGATTACAGTTACACATACCGCAATTGCACGGAGGGATTGATGTGCGGACATTATACTCAGGTATATAGAAAGTCGATTTACAAGCACTTATTCTTTTCATTTCTGTTATTTCTTTGTTTTGCTATGTTAAAGAAAAGCTGTTGTATATATCTATATATATAGAAATATGTATTGGTATAATGATTCAAATAAAAGAATTAAAGAAAAGCTGTTGATTACATTTTAAAAAATATATATATAGATATGTATTAATTTAAATAAAAAATCACGAAATACACAGAATGTCAAACAGAGACAAACGGGATTGTTTTTTTTTAATCCAAATCATTGCATGGTATGATTAAAATACTATAGTGTGCTTTTGCACATAGTCGTTTAATGAAAAACTTTTAGAGCAATCTGGTCTGACTCAATATTTACCATATGTATTAAATGTTCTTGGGGTAAGGCGTCCTTATTCAGCTAACGATATGACACTTCACGACTGTGTGGGTTGTATGTAATGGGAAACCCTGTGACTGATAACTAACGTTAAACATCCTTACAATGGTCTTTTTTTCTAGACTATATAGAATGACTCTGAATAAGTTAAGTAGTTATTTGATATGAACAAGCACAGTTCTGTTCTATGTAATAAACGACGTATTGCGGCAACCACAAAATACAGACCGCTTTGTATAGACGATATATATTGAACAAATCTTTAAAGTTTTTATTATAAGTTGTGCATGGGATTCCAATACATTCATGAAGTAATAGTATATTATTTATTCTTGTATGGGAGTGGTCTGTATGTAATTCATACAATACATTGATTTTAATATGTGCATTCTCGGTAGATCCCTTTGTGGCTCATTCTGATGTATTTATTTGCATGGTATACAGGGTATCTTTTTAAGTGACATTCAGAAATTGGTTAATGAACACGTTTCGGTTTTGATTACCACTGTGTGAGAGTAAGACACGATGTCAGAGTCAACACTTAAATGCGTCCAAATTAATTCAGAAGCTGGTTATCCATAGGTAGATCACATGTAGCGGAGTCAGCAGTGATAGCCTTTCCGCTGTGTGTTGAGATTTCGTGTGCACCTGATTCCCATGGTCCTTGGTCGGTAACACAGATTCTGACTTAGGGTGTTTACCTTATATAAGATTGTTGTGAACGAACAAAGGCGCATGGGAATTCGGTAGCAAGATGGCAGGAGAACTTCGATAAAATATCTCAATCTACAAGACGTTGTAGCTGTACCGTCATTATTTATTCGTATATGCAATACTGACGGTATGGCTTCATCGACAAACGTCATGCAGATTGAGATTTTTTTATCCAAGCTACACAGAAAGTATAATCTTTTCACACAAAATCAACATGAAAAAACGTCTGTCGATATACCAAAATGCTTTCATTTTAAAGCTCCATACCTGCACCCATGAATTTTTTTGCCTGTATAAAGTCCAAAACTTTTTCTAGCATCCAGCTATCAAAGTTATCCCGCCGTCTTGTTACCTAATTCCCATGCGCCTTCGTTCGCAATCATCTGGCATATGGTAAAGTCCCAAGGTCAGAATCTGCTCTGCGATAAAGGCTCATGGGAATCGGGTGCACACTAAATCTCGAACTACAACGGAAAGGGTTATCAGGGCTGAGCTACTATATTATGACGGCACCTGAATGATTCTTCTCGCGTGTGTACTTATGGGTTAACAGTATCTGATATTATTAAGACGATGTTCTGATGTTGAGACTTACACTGTCTTCAAGTCATATGATGTTAGTGTTAATACCGAAACGTCGTCCAAGTTAAACATTTGATCTGTTTTACATTTGATTTGTGTTTTCCGCCGTCCTTAGGGTATTTCGCTAATATAGGTGTCACGTGACTGGTATACGCCATAACGACAAAACTGAAAAAAACCCAAAAACAAACAATAAAAAAAGAAGACGAAAGAAAGGGAGAAAAAAAAAAAAAGAAATAAAGTCCATGGGCCCAGACCAGAAATTCCATTTGTCGGTACCATTTAAGGAAACTAATCCTAGTTATGATTTTTGAGTTGGTGTATATATATAGAGACGAATTTTGATGTGATAACCATTGTTGACTGGCAGCTTATTGGTAGTTTTCATCTCTGGAATGTACCCACCCTCCGCATAATGAAAGCGAAGAGGCAAACTCGGACACATTCACTAATGATGCAATTGCTGTTCCCACATGGGGCTAGAATGAACCACAACCCACAAATACATGTCTGAAATGCTTTATTTATACCATCCGAATAATCATTTCTGTCATTCCTGAAGGCAGAATTTGTTTTATGGCAGAAAGGAGCGAACAATAAGGCCTATCAAAATGTTGCTGATTATAGTGATTTTCAGTACATTTTAATTTATAATATTATCATACAAGTTCCCTGGGCAGTGCTACTGAACCGCAGTAGCATACAACATGCACATGTTGTATGAGGAAAAAATGTATGTATATTTTACAAGTTTTTACCACAGGTAAAAGAATTGCCCTTCCCCTACCCTAGTTCCAACAAGCGTCTAAAATGTGAAATTTACGGATAACCCACATTTCACTACGTTACTGTGGCATGTTTATGTACTATGTTTTACTCATGCATATTTGTAGCCATGAATGTCCTTGTGATTGTGCTAAAACATTCACACCATAAATCCGTAGCCTAGGCTTCATCACTGTTATCAGCATCAGAGTCCTCGAGGTCTACAACCTCTTCCTCGACATCAGCGGGCAACCACGCAGGTTCGCAACTTGCACATGTCAGTGCACTTCAGGCTATTGGCAAGGCACGTGCAGTCTGGGAGTTTGCACGACCGTCCACACTTGCAGGAAAGCAGTTGCAACACTACATCCGGTGCTGGAGGACCCTGCATCCACTCGATGGCCAGCTTACCGTCATCATCAGTGGTCCATCCACAACCCTTGGGACTTGAAACATGGGGTTGGCATTGCAGACAGCGCCTCCAAATAGCAGCCTGGTAGTTTGCACGGAGGACGTGCATGGAGAGGCAGTTTTCACATGGTGGAAGCTGACTGGACTCTATCTCTCCCCGTCTGGCGAAGAAGAGTTGATATCGGAATTCATTGACTTTCGTGGTGTTGGTAGACGGCACGTACATGTGGCAGGTGATCTCTTGTAGCTTCTGAAAGAGCTCGGATGATACTTCCCATGAATGACCAAGCTGACTGAAGGCCTCTTGGTAGGTTTTATCCGACTTCATTTGCTTCAAGGCGCCCATCTTTCCCCGGCCTGCAAAGGCACTGACTGTATCACAACCGAAGAACACGAGCAGTCCAATCAGGGCATTACGGACACTGCCTCCCATCGATCTAGCAAGTTTGTCAATGTCTAGGAACCGTGTGCAGGTTTGCGTACCACACTTCTGATACACGGGGCATGGGATGTTCTTATTGAAGACAAGACACAACACAAGGACATCTGTATCTTCTGCATGGATCACCACAGCCTTGTACCCAGCCTCTGCTGCATGCAGAGCATGCTAAAGCATTCAGGTGTCTGCTTCCTCCTGCGTGGACTTCAGCTCTGCCACTTCCTCCCAGTGGTCCTTGGTGAGCTTGTAGCAGACCTCATCGCAGGTTACATAGAGCAACTTTTCCTTCAGTTTCTCCCTGTTTGTGGTTCTTCCCACTGGTCTACCAAAAACTTGATTAGACATGCCTTGTTTGAAGAGCTACAGAGCAGTTTCCTCCACTGCTGAATGTTGTGGCCAGGTGCGATGCTCCTGAACTGGATTGCTGTGCTTGCACCTCTGTTGCATCTCTCTGCGTCTTTGATGGACGTCTCTCGGTAAACATCGAAGACAACATCAATGCTTTTACTCTGGGCTCCATCATGAAAAGCCGTTGACAGTATCGCTTCAGCCAGTTGTGAAAATGTCTTGTCATTCCCTTTCATCTTCTGTACCAGGCTCATGCCATCAATGACTGTTGCTGATGGCTCAGTAATAACTTCAGCCGGAAAAACACTCTTTTCCATCTCTCTGGCAAGGGTTGCTTTGTTCGTCTTCCGCAGAGATCCATCGGCATTAGCAATTGACCATGGCAAGGGCCCCAGGGGGTGCGCCAAGACATTTCTAATGTGCAGATCTCGACTCTGAGCAACGAGGATCATATGCCCAAACAGGTTCCTGGCAGCCTTGAGAACAGTTTCTTTGGCCAGAACTTTGCTGGTTGGTTTCTGCTGGATGTGGGTGAATGTTTTCAAGTTCCTTTTTGTCATCTTGTGATGGAACTTTGTAGTTGGTGGATTTGTCTCCAGGCGTTTTTTCTTGAAATCCTGGTATGCCTACTCTCCTATCGTGCGAGCAGAGAGGAGGTCATTGGCAACATCAGGAGAAGCAACAGTACCGGTCGACAAACTGACCAACTGTGCTTGATCACGACTCAGTGGATCCAGCCAGCTGTTCTCCATGAGATCCACCAAGGATTGGATGTCAGCCTCATCCCTCCAGATCCTAGGTAACTGCAGATCCGGATGGTTCAGCTGTGAGTGACTTCGACCTACCATATCCCTCAGGTGCCCAAGGTACATACTGCGGTACTCTGACGTCAGATAGTATCGGGTGACAGCTCCTGGATTCAGGCTGAATCCTTTCGTTCCTCCAGGTGTCTGTGTGTCTTTGTTGAGAGTCTCCTCGATTGTCTGATCCACGGGAATCTGTCCGAATGGGTTCGTGTTGCCAATCTGAACCAAGAAGCCACCTTCCAAGAAATGCACATGTACTTATATAATTATTCTGGATAAGCTGAGCTGTTATTCAATGATATTACCTTCATGGAATGTGTTAATAGTCCATTGTGTTATTTTCCCCCAAAACGTCAATATCTCAGAATGTTAAAAATACAAAATACATACACTAAGCTGCTCTTCTGGAACGGTTATCACATATTTAAATGAACATATAGTCCCTACCAATAACTTAGTAGCCTTAAAGTTTGGTTTCCTCAGATGGTACCGATATATGCCTGGGCCCATGGACTACCACTGACCGTCGCTCCAGCAATGAGTGCTGTGAACGGCTGTTGAAAAATTGATCCTTGGAAGGGGTAATCGGGCGTGAACGGACCTCGTCGATGGCGTTCTCCTGGCGCTGCTGGTGTTCAGTTGTGGAAATATCAAGCTTCCAACATGATACTCCAGGTGTGAAAATACAACACGTGATAGCGTTGTCAAAACTTCAAATCCTTTGTTGATGAATTATGTTCCCTTGTCCGTTGTAAATACAACGGTTGGCGCTCTGTAACAAAGATGACTTTAAAGACGTCGATGAGACCTCGTTTTTTGTTGAAATCAGTGTGATTTCAGGTGAGGAGATAGTGGTAACAGTTTTTTTTGTTTCGCCACGCTTATGATGCTCTTGCTACCAAATGTCAATACCGCCGATGATCACCCGGTTCAGTCGAAGGTGTGGTCCGGCAAGATGGTGTGAGATGTAGGTGGGTTGCCCTTTCAACTACGCCACCACCTTAGTTTTCGACACATTGATACCTTGTTTACTTACCGCTTTCCATCAGACATTCAGGGCGCCTGTCTGTTGGGTTTGTCATAAAACCGTGCAAACGTCTTATCGAGCGTCATTGAGTATGTCGTTTTCTGGGTCGTTTACTTCCTCGTTCACATGGTCGATGCATTGGTGTTTCGCGTTCGTTTTTCCCTGTTCTTACTACCTATACCCGGACCGTGTGATAAGAATGGGCGAACTGCTTTATTAAAAGGAAGGACCAAAAAACCAAAGATGACACACAGTATACACCCCAATGCACAGAGCATCCGTCCATTTTGGGTATCGTGGTTCGTGGCAAGTCAGTGTTCGTAATACGGCGTATTCCTAGTAGCGGCGCGAGGCGTCAGGGTGTTCAGCTTGATTACACACGTCGTCGTTTCAACACTAGTATGACATTGCAAATGACACTTCAAACTGAATGCCTCATGTCAGAATAACAGCTCATATGCTATTGCACCAGGGTCGGGTCGCAATGATTAAACATGTCAATAGAACTGACTGGTCCGGTATAGCGACTGTTGTCAATTCACCATGATCTCCTCTAATTTGTTAATGTAGAACATCACGTTTTTCACATGCTCCAGAAACCATTTTTGCCAAGGCGTTATAGACGACCCCATGCGCTTCACGATGCCACAGGATCAGACCGTATGCAAAATTCCACCTAAACGCTGTTGTCTGATCTTCCTAAATGGTTCGTATAAAACGACCTAGGCGTCTGTCTCCGTTTAAACGAAAGTAGTACGACTGAAGACTACGCCCACGATAGAGGTGTTGATACTAATCCAGAGCATACGGTACAAACAAGCTGGCGAGTGTTAGAGTGGGAATGTTATCCCCTACCACCATGAGCCACCCCTGCTGGATAGGATAAGGCAGTGAAACCAACGAGGACAGGCTATCACATATGCTGTGTCGGCTATGGTGTTGACGGTGAAATAAAACAGATCACTGATGGTTCGTAGCACACATGTCAGCGTCGATGAGTCCACCCAGAGGTGCTTTTATTGTGAAACCGCCCTTTTAGATATACCAAGCACTAGCTCATAATACTCACCT
>JARFOD010027074.1:0-24318 GCA_031763545.1 Mopalia muscosa
CCAGGGGTTTTTGCTCAACGAAAGTTTGGGAGGGAGCTGTGGGGCCAAACGTTAACATTACGGCTTATGGCAAATTAGTGGTGGTCTTGGGCTATGTATCGAAAGCGCTAGCTAGCTCATGGGCGACAACTCTGCCGGGTATGAGACGGCCCTCTCGCTAAGGACAGTGTAATTGATGTATACTTACGTTGTATGCTATACGTCGACGGCCTTTTTAAAAAGTCTAAGCTGTAGTGTTGATCATTCTTTGGAAGTACATCTATCGTCGTCATATAAGTGAACTAGCTCATGTTCGCCGTTGAGCACAGATCAATCAATCGAGCGCATGGGTATATGTTGACGTAAAAATATTTGATTGAATACTTACCCATATAAAATCGCTCCTGCGCTTATAGCTCCAAGGCATTGAGAGACCATATATAAAGCAGCCCGCAGCGGCGTTATGCTGAATGAGACGAGAAATGCAAACGTAACCGAGGGATTGATATGCGCACCAGAAATGTGAAAGATGTACTCTATCAGTCCCGCTTCCACTAACCCGAACACGAACGGCGTCTGAAACGAAACAAAGTCAAACTTTTCAACATTAGTTCCCTGTCGGTCTGTACTCCGGGTTGGAAATAAGATAATTTTTGGATTTGCGACTCTCATATTTCAATTTATTTCGCTGAAAACAGTGAAAGTCACTATCCTACGATTTGTAATAATTATCGATGGGACAGTCACCGTGTAAAATGCAAAAACGAAAAATATGTCATATTCTTAATAAAAAATAACAAACCTCAGAAAAGCTGAAAATACTCATTTTATCTGTAGAGTTATGTTATGAATACGGTTCAAATCGAAGATAATATTCAAAATGGCTTACCATGTTTCTTTATTTATGTCTTCGACAGCTTTATTTCACATGGGTTACATTCGTCTTATAATATTTTACACTGCCACTCTCCTTCCCACAAAACTTTACAATTATTCAATATCGTTTTATATGGTTATTCTTAACAAAATAATAATTGGTTTACGATTATTTCGATTTTTAGAATTCACTTTCGCAAAATATTCTATGGCAAATAAACATCATAGGACAGAATTATGTCTTAGTAACTACACACATAAAATTACCCACGAAATTGGACTGACGACTATTTATGAAAGAGACTCTATATTCTATTATAAATTGTTCGTAAAGTATACATATGTTTTATTTAAACTGCACATAAAACCTATCTTGTCCTACAAGTTTATATAACTATTGTGAAATCTTCCAATAGTGACATTTAACAGCAATTCTATTACACACATCTATATTAAATATTGCTATGTATATTTTGGATAACTGGAGTGATAAAAATTGCTCGGATCCTCTGGGATTCGAACCCGGGACCTTTGGGTTACAGGCCCAACATGATACCGACTGAGCTATAAAGGTTCAAAGCAGAATGACTTTCGAATTCTAACTCGGTGAAGATGGTGATTTTCTGTCTACATAAAGCACCTATATGTATTTAGTTCAGGTCAAGAATGCGATTTATTTTAACATTTTCAACAGATTAAGGATAGAGATTGACAAATATAAAACCGTATTATATAGCATCGATATGTGTAAATCGTAAAAAAAAAAATCAACATCATTTTATAAAGACATTAACAAACAATTTAATGAATCTCTTACCAGCATCGGATGTGGAATCCTTGTTTCATCCCACACTAATGTTGAAGAACAGCCTAAGAAAACGAACATCATTGTTGCCAAAAATTCTGCTAAACATGCTCGCCATAGTCCCACTGAACAAAACTCATATACGGCTGATTTCGGTACTTGATCAGAAAACCGCAGTTGGTCAATTTTCCGAGCGATGTGAGAGAAATAGGCTTCCATGCTGTCGGTGTTCAACAAGTAACAATTCAATTCAACTCTTCAAAATATCAAGTCATCTTCAAATTTAACACAATCTTAAAAATCATAATTAAGTATTTTAAGGTGGACTTAAATGTTGACAAAGAACAGCTACAAAGAATTTCCAACTGATTGACTTAGAAGTAGCTCCAACAGTAATGTGTAACAATTCCGTATCAATACTGAGTTATTTATGTTTCGTGTGAAAATCACTCCCAGCAGAAGAAAAAAATACGTAGAAATAATGCTGGACACAGCTTGACGCCTTGTCTAACTCCCGCACTTACGCTCTGAGCTGTACTTAGTGGCCGACAACCCGTCGGGCTATCCTGTTTTTGTTGTTAATTTACTTAAGCAGATTTTATGTTGAAATCTTTTATCTTCGTATGATTCATAATTAAATTTAATAAGGAGTGTGTATTCAATTAGGAAACCAATTTTGTGAGCTTTTATCGCTGTAAAGAAAAAATAATTTAAAACACAAATTGAAGTAAATGACTATATCACATCTTCTTATAATATATGTTTAAATAATAACTGCATGATTTTGTATTCGTCATATTTACCTCAGGAAATTAGAATTATTATATACTAATATTTACTAATTTGTTTTACTATCTTTGTTTTTCAATATTATGATCATTATTAATATTTTTAATTTGATAATGTCATTATTAACTAATTCCCAATATAGGTTCGGCTTGCCGTTAACATAGCTTCTATTTATAAAAAATAAAGGAAAAAACTTATTATTATAGTAAATTTCACAGTGGGAAGATATTTGTTATTCGAATCATGAATAAACTAATCACAACAAAAAAACAGAATTCGTCTTAAAAATCACGAATGACAAACAACAAAAAAACAGGACTGTAATTCAACCCATAAAGATTGACAGTGCTTTGAAAATATCTCTGCCAGGGAAAAAGCGTCTTCCCGTCCCTCGTTTATAAAAAACAACAGCCCCTTACCCACAAAAGCGGGATTCGTCATTTGTCTCAGAAATTATCTCTTTGTTTCTATTCTTTATTGGGGTTTAATGTTGTAATTAAGAGTTAAGTGTTTCACTTACAAGACGACGGATTGTCCACTTCATACTGTTCCTTGCTTAAATAGGATTGACAATCAGGAAGAAAGTCGCTGGCCTTCTGAAATATATCTGCCTGAAAGGCGCGTCTTCTCACCCAGTATAGTGTACTCACAGATAGCCGCTTACTCATTCTTCGAATCACGAAATACGACGAAAACATGATTCGGTATTCATCTGGGAAAGTTCCATGGTGATTTTAAAATATGTCTACCGAGAAGTAGCGTTTTCACATCCAGTATGGTAAATACACTTTATTCGTTATTCGAAGAACGAATAACGTAACAAAACAGAAATCGTTCTTAGAAGGTCTATTTGGCGAGTGATCTTGGTGGCCGCCTTAGTGCTAGCGATGTGCCTTATTTCGAGGGTCGGGCTTGATTTCCGAAGGGGTGTAGAATTTTACCAAGAAATGACTGCGTATTAAAAGTAAAAGTCAACTATTACTATGAAACTACATCGTTGCTATTGCACACAAAATTATAGTACCCGGTCAAGGAGTTTTGCTAAAGAGACACCAAAGAGAGCTGAATTGTTAACAATAAATATAGCTAAACAAAGATGATAGGAAGAAATAAAGTTGTATGTGTCAGGCAACTGGCTGCATCTGTAACATAAATACAACGTATAGGGATTTTTGTTTTTCCAAAATGTTCCCTATCTTGTGATCTAAATAATATAAGCGTAACTCTTCGCGAGCGCAGGTGCCCACTGAATGTGGTTCGAATCTCAATCCGAATCGCAGGCTTAATAACCGAATGCGCCTCAAATCTAAGCCTCGTTTTAAATACTTTGTGCAACAGTTCTCTGTACTTTTTAACTACAGCTCGATGTAACTCAAACATTAAACCGTTGTAAATGAAACACTTAATATTTGGGTAACCGTTGCTGTAAACGAACCAGACTTGCCAAGTTTGCTTTTTTTCAGGTATGATTACTTTATTATTACTTACTTTATGGTTCGAAATGAGATCATGTACCATGTATATACGAGGACTGCCGAATGTATGTCCCTGTGTAGGGGGACAAGAAACACAACTCTTAACATTCCTGATCGATTTTTCCGTCTGTTCATGTTAAAGCGATGCTGCCAGCTGCAATAACCCCTATATCCCTCGAAAGGTTACCATTAAAATATGGCTTCGACTTGTTTTTACTCCTTTTATAAAATAACCTGATGGCTACAGATATATTTCTACCTAGGACCACTGGAAGCTGACATTTTGGGCGTGGCCAACCCCGTCCATGACGTCACGCGACTAATACTAGTGTGCATTTGGATTAATAACATGTGTGAACAGTCACAGGTAAAACCTACTGTAAACAGTCGACTATATTGGTCTTTTGACGTAAGCTCCTATTTTGAAAAGAAAGATATATGATTGGTCCATGTTTGTGGAGCTCTTCTGTGTAATGATAAAAGTACCTAGATATGGCCGCTTCTATGAATTAATTGACTGTAGTTTGAGCATTACCTAATGTTTACGATCCAATTATATAATGGATATAGCTTAATAAGAAAATTAGAGAGCATAGTTGAACACAAGAACTGATGCCCGTTTTATATACATTTTATTGCAAAAAGTAGTATAACTCAAAGTATTTTAGGACTTTCTCGCTAGTTAGGGGAATAAAATAATAGATTTTTTTCTTTTTGAGAGCTTCTTTTTGTAATTTTAAAAGCGCACAATAAAATGTTGTTTTTTTTTATTAAGACAACAATAAATAAAACAGCTCTTTGTTGTTTATCGTTGAAGTGCCTTTCAACTGTCATATGCATGAGCAGAGGGAAAGGAATATGTTCACGGTGCATATAGTGCTTTTTGTACTGTCAGTATCCACCTATAGAACGGTCAATTATTTGTTAAGTTTCGTTATATCATTTCGGGTAAGTACTCCAAGAAACTGTATTCACCCGATGTTGGATCAACATGATTAAATCGCAATTACAGATCATTGGCCAGCATTATTGTGGGAGGAAAACTGTGTGGTAAATTAACTCAGAAAACCCACGACCTTCCGCTGTCATCGGTCTATAACAAGCAGAGGCTTTGGATTCCAAGAGCTACCCGGTTACGGCAATAATCCTTTACTAAGATTATAACTTAATCTGTAGGTAATCCGGATATACAGCATTGCATTTTCTGTAAAGCCTCGCTTATATAATATAAATGTAAAGAGAGAAAACGCTTATCGGTGACGACACTTTTTCTATCAACCAGCCCTACAAACTAGCAAACAAGGTACACCAGTACCGTACTTTATAGACGCTATATGCAAACCTTCTATTAGACGTTTGCCCAAAAGTATACATGTTTCTCCAAAAGGAATGGTTTCGGATGGATTTTCTCTGCAGATAACTTCTGATATATCAGTGACCAATTAAGCAGAAAGATTGTGTGGAGAAATACACGACTTCAGGAAGATTGTGGAGAGAAACACACAGACCTCTGGTTCTGAAATCACCGTCATAAAACCAAAAGTTCTTCGCCAAATAACAGAAAAATCCTTACAAAATTAAATGCATTTGAAAGTCTTAGCAGGACGCTTTTGTTAAAGGCCGAGTGTTTATCTTAAGTGAATAATTGAACAACTTCGTCTTACTGCATACATGTTTTTCACATTGCCTTTCGGAGTTTATTGAATTTCGTTTCTGTTGAAAACCTTGGATACATTTCATATCTTCAAGACTGCTACTCTAATAATTTATGTCACCAAAGGGTTGGTGTTTTTTCTCCGTAATATGATGTGCAGAAATGGCACTGATGGCTGAAATACTTAATAATGTCCAGATGTTCTGAGAAAATATTGTTTCCTTGATGCTGAAAGGCATTTATTGTCAACACTGTTTCGTATTTTTGGTGATCAACTTTGTACGAAAAACTTTTTAAGTACTGAAAATGGAAAGACTTAGATACGGCAGACATCAGTTACAACCGGATTACAAAGCAACGCGGAAGGATAAATGTGTCATCCAATTAGGATTAAAGGAATTAGCCTCATCACAACTATGGAAATCAGCCATCGCGGAACTCTTAGGAACTATGTTTTATGTACTTATTGGGTGCGGTGTGATGTTATCTGTTTCTGACTGGACGCAGGATATAGTAAAGGTAATGAATCAGAACGAATCTCATTTTAACGATTTCTATTCATATATCTTGTTGAAATGTTTATTCTTATCAAGGCCGGTCGCTAGAGGGAGCTTATTCCATCTGATCATAGCAAATGTCCTTTGTATATAATAAACTTTTTTTTATTTCTTATACAAGCAAAATAGGATCAAAACCCCATACACGACACAATAAGTTTGATCACAAGCAGAATCGATCACATTCAAAATTTCCTTGGGCGGCCTCTGAGATTAATTGACGCAATTTCTCCAAGAAACAAGAATTCTTCCGTCTATAATCAGTAATGGACATTTACAATAAATTTGAGCTTAACACTAAGAACAACAAGCAGATATATTCCAATCGTATTGTCGAGAGGGTTTCTACAGTTTATGAGATTAAGACTTATGCGCCATACCAGACCATCGCGCATTAATTTCCGCCAATATTTGGGGCGACGGTTGCCAAATATCAGCTAATACAAGAAGTGCGAAACAAGATGGCTCAGGTATATCTTAGAGTCAATGTCTCGATGTAGGAAGTAAATTGATTATATTTTAGAATGATACAATACAAAGTGTCTATATGATCGTATTCCTGATCTAACAATCGTATATCAAAAGTATTAAGCCTTCCCGCAGAATAAGCCAGATTTCTGCAACCGTTTTATTGCACTTAAAAATATATGCTGACCTTTGTTATTTTAAACGCATGACCGTAGACAATTAATCTAATATTGCTGAGTGACCTTTGGCCCCATCCCTGTGACTGTTTTGCTTTCTAGGAGGGCTCGTCTTATGTATCAGCTTAGTTCGTGGCAGAGTCTAATCAGGAAGGCAACACAGGGGATGAAGTGTGACAATTTTATCACCGGAGCTTTTATTCACATAGATATAAGAACATAGCAGGTGATCGACAGTTAAGGCTTTCAAAATAACTTTACACCACACAACTTTATAATTAATTACACACCTTGATGAGATTCAGAAGATTTTGTAAGTTGACGAGATTTTGGGCAACCAGGCTGAAATCTATACAGTATGAGTCTTAGAAATTTGACATTGAAACATTCTTTTCAGGTCTCATTGGGGTTTGGAATGGCTGCTGTTATCTCGACACAAATGACGGGTGGTATTTCCGGTGGGCACGTGAATCCAGCGGTAACTATGGCAGCAATAATTTCATTGGATGTCAGCATCACCAGAGGGCTGTTATACATGATGTCTCAGTGCGCAGGTGCAATTGCAGGATCAGGTATCCTAATTGCGTAGGTAACTTTTACCGTATGATGACCAAGCATAAACCGGTGTAACTTATTATCATCTTTAAGGCTGTCATTCGATCCTAAAACAACCAAATTGTGCTTTAAAGAAAACTTTTCACAACCACTAACTTGCTCTTCCCCCAGATAAATGATGGAGATAACGAAAGAACCTGGATGCTGAATTTAGAAACAACAGATTTGTCAGTTAATATTAATAATATTAATCATTTTTTAATTTGTTAAAAGCAAACCCACAAGTCAACATTATTTATTGGCTTAAGTTGATTATGATGTCGTGAATATAACACAGAAATGTCCATTCCATTTAATTTACAAGAGAAACAAAATAGGGCAAGAAAAAAATATATTTAATACTAAAGTTTTGGCTCTAGAGTTATTTGGACTATCTCAATAGCAATCAATACAAGCTAATTTTCCAAAAAGCTAGATGGTGCAGAAATAATTAAACTCATTTCAATTTAATTTGCTCTAAAGATAAAATGTATACTTGTGATATTTTTATTGATATATAATATATTCTCTTTATATCATTAATTTGCTTAAGCATAATAAATTATATTCTTGTCCTTCGGTAGATTATTTCCTTTGGCGAGTTCTAAGCTGTTGGGTGCGCTCGCGCTAAGTTCACTCGTGACACCTTGGCAAGGGGCGGGTGTAGAGTTTCTGTTGACCTTTGCCCTTGTATTCTGTATCCAGCCAATGAATGAGGACACTCGGTTAGGACAAGATCTTAACCAAAAGTCGATTTTAACTGGATTCCTTGTTCTGGGAGTACATCTATTTGGGGTAGGTATTGTGTGCTGATTGTTTGACTAAAGAACTAAGCAAAAAAAGTATTTAATGAGGACAAAAAACCTGCAGTGGAGTGCAGCAAAGGTCACCGTGGATTGTACATAAGAACTCCAAAAACAGAACAGTCGAGAATTTAGCTATTACACAACGCATTGTTGTCTTGATTGTATACTGACATTATGTAGAGATTCAGTTGAACGGATAGCCAATATCATTATCAAGTATAGGATTAGGGAATGAGTGGGTATGTGTGAGCATTTTAATGTGTGTGACACTTATCTAGCTATTTACGATAGCCAAATTAATCTGAAAAGAAGTTACTTCAAACTTCTTTGTCTGCGCATCCACGAGCCACCGAAGGGCTCTTCAGACAAATGGCGCGAAATGTTTAGCGGATTTGATGTGGTAAGCAGGTCTATGGGTCATATGCTCTGAACAATATATTTAGTAGTTGTGTAATATATCTTTTATTATAATAACATCCAGACATACGCAGCAATTTGGTTAGCTGATTGGTCAAGCGGCACCTGCCTCCAGCCGCCACTGTTAAAATGTCTGCCCCCTTAATATTTTTACATTTTAATTGATAGTAACTTCGAATTGTAACAGCAAAACAAAGCGCAAAAATACCAATATGCTTAGATGTGTTTCTTAAGTAAACCATCCCTTTAACTGGTCCTCACTCTCATCTTTTATCAGATTCTTTGACAGCGGTTGATGATGTATTAGGTGCCGCTCTTGCCGCTGATAAATCAGCCTGTGTTTGAGGGGGTTCGTCGCACACGCTCAGTATAACACGTCTTAAGCACAGTCATTCTATCCTTCTTAAGCAATGATGTGGAAGTGAAATTCCCTTGAGTACAGCGTTAAATCCAATGAATCCATCAGAGATGATTGTTCCAACAATACAACCATAGACAATAATTTAGAGTTTTGTTTTAATGAAGTCCATCTTAAGGTGGTATTAAGGGTCGAAGACTCAGCTGATGGGCTATTTGGTTGGATTGTCGGATCTAGTTTCAATTCTGGTGTGAACTGAGCTTATTTAAAAGCGGCTTAATTCTATAGGAAATACATATATGCAAATAATGACAGATTCGGTTTTATTATTATTTTTAGATGCCCTTTACTGGGTGTGGTGTGAATCCTGCGCGAGCACTTGGTCCGGCCATACTGTCTAGCACTTGGACCAATCACTGGGTAAGAATTTATCACGTGATCACTGATCTTCGGCAAAGCATTATTATCTTTATAACGTCTGGTCAGAAATATGTCGCAAGTTGATAATTTTCTGGGAAATTTCGTTAACAAATTAAAAGTCCCCGAATGCAGCAAATTCAGGAATTTGTTTTCTTCGTTTGATATACGCCACAGTGACAATTATTGACCAATATATAAGTTTCGAGGATATAACTTGTGGAAGAAGCCTCTGTAAAAACCATACACTTGTATAGGGCTAGTTTCGAGTCGGTCGCAGGCCCTGTTGACCATATTGAAGATGCAGCTTCCGGGTTAAGTGTACCGAATCGAATCAGTCTTTCTATCTTACAATCAGAAGCGCTCTTTTCTTTCTATCAGAAGCGCTCCGTCATTCCTATCAGAAGAGCTCCTTTCTTCCTAACAGAAGAGCTCCTATCTTCCAATCAGTAGGGCTCCTTTCTTCCAATCAGAAGCTCTTTCATCCAATCAGAAGCGCTCCTTTTATTGCAGTCTAACCACATCCTGATGAATTGTAGCATCTGAAAAATGGTGTCTATTTAATAGAGCCATTTTCGCTGCACATAATGAATTCCTTTCCGACGAAAAAAGGCGAAAACCGACGGACTATAAAGTTATGAAACCAAGGAAGCGTCGAAAAGCATTATTATTAAGTTTTCGACAAAGTCAGTGGATTATTTAATTGAACCATGACATAATGTATTACGAGGGCTTATACAATATTTTGTGTATTTCTTGCCATAAAGATACTTGGTCCTGCGCAAATCAATCAGAAAGGTATATTATAGCTATGTGTTTTGCAGATCTACTGGGCGGGTCCGATGGCTGCCGCAATCGTGGCATCAATCTTGTACAATTACGCTCTCAATCCACGTGGAAGAACCCTTAAAATATCGAGTTCTGAGTGGGATAGAATTGGTGAGTATATCACTTGATTTGAAACGGAATTGCTGGGTGGTTTGAAGGATGTTTCTGTTGAGCATGAATGTTTGAGATGGCTCTTTAAGTTTACTGTTGAGTGTGAAGGTATTTGTTGGCCCTGAAGTTTACTGTTGAGTGTGAAGGTATTTGTTGGCCCTGAAGGTTCCAGTTGGCACTGAAGATACTTGCTCGTTCCTGTTGGATCGGAAAGATCCTGCTATACGTTATGATTCTCCGGGATATGGCGCTGGATATTCCTGCTGGCTATAAATGTTCCAATGGCCTATGGCTGTTTTGCTGGTCATAAATATTGTTCACTGATGTAAATATAGGTTCTTGTTCACTCCATTGATAAAAACCTGAAGCCGTCTTACGTACAGCCCGCTTGGTCACAAACCAGGACCTTTTTTAATGTAGTGATATTCGCACTAAAACGGCGTGAATTGTATGTTCGTACAAACAAAAAACCAAAACACAAACATTTTCGAATCAATTAAATAATTTTCAATTTTAGAGAGAACTTAAATGCTTTTCTTTAGGGGTCATAGTAAACCTGGTTATGAAATTTATCTTCTCCCGCATTTTGTTACAAGTGTCGCCGTCTTACCTCCGTGACTTACCTATATAAACCATAAACCAGGACCTTTTTAAATGTAGTGATATTCGCTTAAATGTTGTAAATTGTAAGGTCGAAGCCAGGCAAATAACCGCTGTATAAATACACCGGGATTATGCTTTGATGTTAATTCAGCTGTAGATCAATACAATTTCTCGTTCAAAGATACTAACCAATTTATTTATTCTTAAACCAAACAATTGTTCCATTTAGTGTTGATCCAAATTATACATTTTAAATTTTTTAATTTTAAGTTCCCAGTCTGCGTTGAAAGCTAAATGGTATTTGATGGTTACAAATGCGATTATCAATGAGTGCAAGAAAACCGCTCCTCAGGCGCTGTATCCCAAACAATACGTTTTTTGACTTTTCACCTTTTGCATGTTTTTAACAGATAATATTGAAGGTGGGAGATGTCGGGAAAACTCGGTAATTCCCGCGGAGGGCTATCGCCTCTTCCCTCGTTTCATTGGAGGCAGACGACAGAGTTTATGGGACCGAGTATATAATGGCGGGGCATTGTCTACAATTTATCCAGCAAGTTTGGACTATGAAATTATCCCTCATTTTTTGCCCGAAAACAATGTTTGATTTATCTCAAGTTTAAATAAAGCTTTACTTAATTTGTAATTCATGTGACATAATTTAGTTTTATAATAAAATAACATTTTATCATATGGTTATAATTTAATGCATTTATTAATTATTTTGTGATGAGCGATTCATATGTGTTTGTTTACAATTTAACCCGTTTATTATTATATTCTGATTAGCCACCCTAATAAAATTAGTGCCTAATCAACATTTACCCATTTTGAGATAAATTGGTAAACCCTGTAAATCTGCCTATGTCATATGCTTGACTTAAGCCATTTATCTAAATGATTTCCAACACATGAAAAGGCAGTGTTTGCAGTAAGCACCTTTGCAAAAGGTGTCCCTCTTGATGTACAGCTGATTTGGGCAAAAATATCAAATCTGTCAAAATCTGACTTAGGCACTTATTTAATAAGGGTGACGATATGCAATTTGTATGTCTTTTATCTATAATAAAAGGAATATATAATATCGTAACATGCGATTTATACGTGTTTTTTCAATGGAATAAACTATTTAAAGAGAAACTCCGAGCTGCAGTAAAATGCATATAGATAAAACAGGCATCATTTCTTGTGTTCAGTTATGCTCTTTAATTTTATAATGGAGCTATATCCATTTTATAATTGCATCTTAAATATTGGGTAATGCACAAACTACAGTAAAATGTATCCACGCGGCCATGTCTAGGTTTTTTATCATTAAACGGAAGAGCTCCACAAATATTAACCAATCAAAAATATTTCTTCTCAAAATAAGTGCATACGGCACGAGACGTGTAGAGTCGACTGTTTAAACTTTCTACAGTTAACCTATATAGGTAATTGGTTCACACATGTTATAAACCCGTAAAACAGAAGAGTGTTAGTCGCGTGACGTCCAAAATGTCAGCTACCAGTCGGCGTAGTAAGGTACATATCTGTAACCCCCGGGTTATTTTATAAAATGAAGAGACGATAAGTCGTTGCCATATTTACGTATTTTTAATGTTAACCTTTCAAGGGATATATGGGTTATTTCAGCCGGGAGTATCGCTTTAAACGACATAGAACTAGAGTCGAAAACTATGTTTGAACAGGATTATCAAAAAAATCCATTGCAGCTATGTTGTTCACTGTTGCTTCGTCAATAACTATAGGGGTTATTTGCAAAGCATTACCCAACGTATAAATCAAACAAACGCATATGCGAGGTTTAAACGTTACCATACTTGCTTCCCACATACCAATTTACCCCCCTTAGATGTGTACAGAGTGCTCAATATGTCCCCATTTGGGCAGACACTAAAAGGGAAGCAATCTGGCTGTGACCGCGCCAACCATCCTAAAATAAAGTAAATTCTACTTCATACGCAGATACAGTGCACTTTTTTTTTGCTGGGCTGTGGCATACGTCGCCCCAAATATTTGCGGAAATTGATGCGCGATGGCCTGGCATAGCCTACGAGAGTTTTCGTCCACTATAGAAACTCTCACGAGAATACGATTACGGGCTAACTTTTCAACTTACTCGCGTTGTTACGAGACTATATATAAGTAAGACATGACGACTGTTATGGATGTACAACTTCTGAATATAATTGATATCCAGTCGTCATGTCTTACTCATTCACCAGCTTCTAAATGCCACTCAAACAAGATATATATAAGTACTCGTAATTTTGACTTGCTAACTCCTGCTAATGAGATTGCCAACTCATAATTACGAGTCATAAACTGGTAATATACGAGATATACCCAATACGTTATTACGAATTACTATCTTGTAGGTACTGTAAATAGGTTAAATAAAAAACGGCTTCTACATGGCTTCCGGATGTTATTGATAATTGGTCTTTTGTGAATATCTGGTAGCAGAGCCCCTTTCCGTACCGTAAATAATCTCTGGCGGAAAGCTTTAAACACAAATCAAACAAACACAACAAAACACAAATTCTACACAACGCAAGAAAGCTCTTTGCTTTGAACTTTTCCGTCATCTGTTTAAAGTTTAACCATTACAAATAATGCGTTGTTGCCAAAAAAGTAACTTCTGAGGATTTGACAAATAGGGACACGAAACGCAATCTGATCTACTTGGAGCAATGAAATTTAGTCCCATAATAAAGAATTATCTTAATCATACATCAATCCATGTACTCCTAAACATTGTAGTGAATTCCCACATACGGACACGAATTCAAGGCCTCTGTCAGTTACTGTCAGGGTGTCAGTTACTTAAACATTCATACCCGTCATCTGCTTCAAATTTAACCACTTCATCTTTGTCCTAGCCCAAAAGATGTAAACCCCTTCTGGGAAAGTCAAGGAAATCAAAAATACAATTTTTTTTACACCCTATTCCTGTTTGAAATGGATTTTTATTTTAAAAACACATAATCTAAGTGTTTGGGATTTTGATTTTACAGCACATTTTTAATACGTTAATTTTACCACCGCAACTAGTTTCTTTCTTAACTTAACCAATCAAAGCCAGCCCATGTAAGCACAATGAATAAGGCCAATTCCGCCGTCTTAGACCTACGTACCGCCAAAACCAAACCATGGTGCAGGTTGAAAATTGACCGCTGCTATCCCCGGCCTTCCAAAACATATATCTGATTTTTCACAGATTTTTGTTGTTTTTTTTTTACACAAAAAAAATATGAGAAAGCTGGGATATAATTTTTGAGAGGCTGTGATAGCGGCGGATCAATTTCCAACCTTCACCACGGGTTGAGATAGGCGGGACGTAGGGCTAAGTCGGAGGAATTAGTCCTACCAGAAGTCTATCAACTATAGTGTTTGAAATTACTCCGCCACAAAGAAACTATGTTGACTCAACGTCAAACAACAATTGCCTACAATTAATATTTGTTGATCAATCGGTGTCACAGTCGAATAAAAAAAATGTGAATTTCATTGTGACGTTTAACTCAACTTGACGTAGATCGACGTCCTGTGAGGTCTCTGATAGTTGTTGCCAAGCGTTAAACGGGTTATCAACTTTATCCATTGAAAGCTGTTTGAGTCAAGAACCCTCTTTCCACAGGAACTATATCAAAGGTATAAGGTAAAGCATGAGGGGAAATTTGTTTGTAAAGTTTGCTCAGCGAATCGAAAAACAAACATATATTTTATTACTTTTAAGTGATCACCTGGTTTCCCCCGTGAAAACACAGGGCGTAAGTGTCCTACCTGTCGTCGCTATATCTGCAAAGCGCCCCAGCTAGATGTGACCTCTCTTTTGAGATTTTTTTATAGCGCCTGACCTTTTGTATAACTTTTTACTCATGAAGAAATGTGAAAAAAGTAGTCCGTGTTATATTCAGATTTTCCCGTTTCCGTTTCCATTTGGTTGAAAACAAAGTGAAGGCCTAAATTAACTTTGCCTATTTCAAAACCCATATGAAATTCTCTCGATATGTCTACGCGTAAGGATTCGCATATGGCGGTAATTGGGCTTCCGGCGAACAAAATGTGCGATTCTGAAGCATATTTATACACCTCGCAGCCGAGCTTTAAAAGAGGACACTATACAATAACTCGAATCAGCCAATTGCTTTGTTTGTCACAGTTTCCAGGAGAAGAATTTCGCTCGTTTCTCTCTCTTTTTTTTAAAGTGGACAATCCGTCGTCATATAAGTGAAGTACCCTTGAGTACGGCGTTAAACACCAATCAAAGAACATTCAATCACAATTTGAACAATCAATAAAAATGGTAGATCCATATTTACAAAAGGTTACAACAATAATGCAATGTCCACCTAGTTTCATAAAAAAAAGTACGATTAATTCCTCAATAAATAAATTAAACAATGTCACCCATACATTATTCTCACTTGTCTGATGTTATTCTGCTTCTAAACGCCACTTAAAGCACTAACTTCGTCCAGGCACATAACCCTAACCGTTTTTGAGTTGTGCCGCGGAAACGGACTGGGACATTCCAGGCAAATTTATCCTGTAAATAGTTTTATTGAAGGGATCCTTAATTACACACACGATGCAAAATGACAACCGCCTTGAATAGGTTCATTTGCAGTAAGAAATGTTAATTTCCATATAAAAACCAAACGAAGAAGGACACCTTTTGCAAAGGTGCTTACTGCAAACACTGCCTTTTCATGTGTTGGAAATCATTTAAATAAATGGCTTAAGTCAAGCATATGACATAGGCAGATTTACAGGGTTTACCAATTTATCTCAAAGCATCCGTAGTTGTGTACCTTTTATATTACCTTGTTAAAATTTATGGCCATAACAAATGAATACCTACGTGGAATTAATTCGAAATTTCACAATTTCATATGTTTTAATTTTTTTCGTTTTTAAACAGTTGACACTGAAAAGTTCCAGTTAATTGCACTTAGTGCTTGAACGACAAGTTAAACACTTCATTGTGGATTTAAAATTAGAAGCCTTGTGACGAAAATACCGAATCAATTTAAAGTTAACTCGTTTTTCTTTCTGGCTTGAGGAAGTATTATTTTTGCCCTGAGAAAGTTCATTACGCAACCTGTTTGAATCGCGAGGCCGTTCTATAACAGCATGGTATGTTGTTCCTCGAACCGGGTTAATTTGTCCCGTCTGTCTGAGCTCATCACGGGTAGCACTTGTCTGAAACGGTTCTCTCCGAGCCGTGTTATTCAGGGATGGGACAAAGTTCCTGCTGCTGTCTGTTTGCCCATCGTCGGGGGTCGGTATGGTCTTGTCTTCCAATAGGGTTCCACAACGTTGCTCTGCTAGTAAAGAGTTCGGCGCATCCTCGGCTGGCTCAGCATGTTGCAAACTGTCCATGTTCTCGCCATTTGTGTTTGTCCTTGTAGGTGGCATCGTAGTGGTCAAGCCATTCGAAGCCTCCAGTGATACCAAGGTCAGAATCGTGCAAGGTGCACAATCTGTTCTATTCCTGTGAAGTGTGTTTTCTCTTGTCAGTTCTTTTAACGAGATGTCACGGATCAGTTTACTATTAACCTCCGAAACGTCCATCCCATATGGAATCTTTGCCCATGCTTTTTCGTCATGGGTTTGTGTGTACATTGTCACAGTATCGCCCACAAAACTCTCAGTTTTATCGTGACGAATTAATTCATAGAGGAGAGGGTTTTGGGTTAAAAGGTTCAAACCTGAACTTGAATCGTCAACATACTCGGAGTCAGTCTGGCCTTTTTTCTTGGGTTGTCGATTGTGTTCTATCATGCTGTACTGAACGGCCAAATCGCGATATTTTTCTGCAGGAGACACAGATTCTGAAAACATACGTCTTGCATATTCGTGATAAAATGTGGCTAGATAATTCTTTATGCGAGGGGAAACCACTCTGTCAAAACCGGCAACTACCTCGCGATCTCCGAAACCGTATTGCACGTTACAGATTTCTTGACGATGTTTTGGAGCAGGGGTTAAGGCAATTGGGACAAGTTTACTGTGATCGCCATGATAAGAATAATAGGATACGTTGTCTATATCCATACTGCTGAATTGTGGACAGAATCTGGCCATGCCAAAATTAGCTGACAGATCTCTGTGTTTCAGTTGTCTTAAAATTGTTGAGACTTCTGGCCAGAAAGCAGGGTTGATATCCAAATAACCGGGGGCTTCTTCTTGGTTTAAATTGATGGTATCATCAAATCTTAAATTGTTGTGGAAATAAACTGAAAACAGAATGAATAAGACATCATTCATTGACAGAAAATAATTCGTGAAATATGTGTAAAAACGAGATAAATCAAGAAGGCGTAAAACATTAATACCAATCAGAAACATATTTAGCAAATTCGTATTGTTTGGAATTGATTCTGAACGGTGCTTTGGAACAGGCTGTTGATAGGAATCAATGAACAAGGCCACATTGTTCATTATCTGTCAGAGTTACCGGCCCTTAACTATTTGTCAGAGTTACCGGCCCTTGTAATGTCTTTAATCTGTTAAGACTCGAAGGTTTGCCAGTATGTTGTAATTCATATTTTAAGGTTATAAACTATAAGACACAAAAGTTATTTATATTAATCAATTGTTAAATCATTCTATATTAGAATTCTATATATTCTACTTGTTAAATATTTTCTATAAAGAAATTCACGTGTAAGTGCCTAAGCCTGTGCAGAGCAAGTACATTGGTAGAACATGCAACAAAATTGTGCCACCGTGCAAAAGAAAACAACCTAGTGTTGCATTACAATAGCTCATTTGCATCTAAAAAAACAATAATCAAATCGACCCTATGTAACTTAATACATTTCGAGATTCTACAACTATGAAGTGTATATCAACTTACTTTTTAGGGCCTCTCTCATTCTCGGATGGTTCCAGTCGATCTCTGTAGAATTATCCGCTAAGGGCATTTCTTTTTTCTTTCTATTAACTGGACACGGTGGGACAGTCAGTCGGCATGACAAGGGTGGGGAGTCCGCGTGAAGTAATAGCCAGTTAGCTGTTCTCGCTAGCTTTACCAGGTACTGTGCCTTCCACGTTTCAGCAAATGCTTCTTCTGGCTCCATAACACTATCTGAACAAAAATATTATTTATTTTCTTATTAGATTTTGTACTGGTATAGTTTGTTATCGAAAATACGTTGAATTACAGTCTGGTAATTTCCGCCACAGTGCCATTAAAAATACAGATCGCTTGGCACGGGCTTAATAGTTTGCGTTTTGGACTGGCGATCCCCATTAACATGCCTCACAGGTTAAACTTCTTTAATTGAACACCATGGGCTTGAAGAAGTCGCTTTTTTCCGTATTAGGTAATTAAACATCAGTTATGGAAAATGTGTGTCCTCGTGTTATTTAAATACACTTATGTACGAGGCGATACACCATTCAAATACACAAACCGTATCCCTTCACCACTCATCACTCCAACTGTAGTTTCGCTATTCTATTACAATTTCAGCTACTCCATCACAATGACAAGTCAAACTTCTTAATAAACAGTATCGATTTAACTCAAAACTTTTATCGTTTAAGCTGAGCAAACATTACAAACAAATTTCCCCTCACGCTTTACCTTACCTTTGAAACAGTTCCAGTGGAAATGGATTTCTTGACTTAAATAGCCTGCAATGGATAAAGTTGATAGTCTGAACGATTAAATACGTTTGACGCTTGGCAACTACAATTAAAGACGTCACAGACGTCAATCTACGTCAAGTTGAGCTAAACGTCACAATGAAATTCACATCTTTAAATTTGACTGTGACACGGGTTAATCAAAACAATATTAATTGTAGCCTATTGTTATTTGACGTTGCGTCACAATGTAGTGTCTTTGTGACGGAGTAATTTCAAACAGGTTGTATTTAGATTGAGTTATTCCCTAATATCACAATAAATCACTCATATTAGATTGGAGACGTCAAAACTTGGCCTCATGTGAAATGAGATTCAACTAAATAGAGCCTATTGCAAACGGAGAGGAATAGCCAAGGAGATAAACAGTGCGTTTGGTTGTTCTGAGTTCAAAAATATGTCGTAGAAAGACACAGCTAAAGCGACCAGAAGTTGGAATGTATTTTAGACGAACTTTACTGTCCAGCGATGATAGCGAGACACTACGTACAGAATGTGAAGTATGGGATCTCCGAATGAGAATAAGGCTACCTTACGCTACAGTGCCAATGTAACAATTTCACACAAACAGCCGCAGACGATCACATTTGATCTGGTCTCCCGCAAACAGCTTTGGACAATCATGTTTGGTGTGGTTTCTCGCTACTGTCTAGGACATTCGTATTTGGTCCGGTTTCCTGGTTTCCCGCTACAGTCCAGGACAATCGTATGTGGTCTGGTTTCCGGCAACAGTCAAGGAGGATCGTATTTGATCTGGTTTCCCACAACAACCCTGGACAGTCGTATTGGTCTGGTTTCCCGCAACAGTCCAGGACAATCGTATTTGGTCTGGTTTCGGGCAACAGTCCAGGACAATCGTATTTGGTCTGGTTTCCCGCAACGGTTCAGGACGATCGTATTTGGTCTGGTTGCGGGCAACAGTCCAGGACAATCGTATTTGGTCTGGTTTCCCGCTCGATCTGGAACAATCGTATTTGGACTGGTTTCCGGCAACAGTCCAGGACTATCGTACTTGGTCTGGTTTCCCGCTACAGTCCAGGACAATCGTATTTGGTCTGGTTTCCGGCAACAGTTCAGGACTATCGTATTTGGTCTGGTTTCCTGCGACAATCCAGGGCTATCGTATTTGGTCTGGTTTGCAGGCAACAGTCCAGGACTATCGTATTTGGTCTGGTTTCCCGCTACAGTCCAGGACAATCGTATTTGGTCTGGTTTCAGGCAACAGTCCAGGACTATCGTATTTGGTCTGGTTTCCTGCGACGGTCAAGCACAATCGTATTTGGTCTGGTTTCCCGCCACGGTCAAGCACAATCGTATTTGGTCTGGTTCCCCGCAATACTTCAAGAAAATCGTATTTATTTTTTCTTTAAAATCCTATCTCAGAAATAGAAAGCACTGGTCTTCTTGATGACCCTATCACCTTATCTGCGTGATGGCGATGGCGGTCTGATTTATATCTTTGCTTTCTTTTCAGTAATGTGGTTTGGCGAAATAAACAATCAATCAATAAATAAATATTAGTCCTGGACGATCGTATTTGGACTACCGGTAGCTTTCCTTTAACACCAGAAGGCATGAGGTTGTATTGTGACTGGAATGCTGACATCACTCAAGGACATCGCCGTAGAGCTAGCTTACATGCAACACCCGAGAAAATTTGTCTTGTGACAGGTACGCAGTCGTGGTGTGGCTAGAGCTAGCACAAGGTATAGGGCTAATTACTCCGCCATAGCTCTACGGGGTTGTCCGGCCTATCTCAACCCGGGGTGCAATTTAAGAAATAACTCCGCCGCTATTTCCGGCGTTCAAAACAGAAACATTTTTTTTTATACCACGTTAACTCGTTTAAGTTATCTCCTTTTACAAAAACCGCTAGAAAGAAAAAATTGTGAGTAGGTAAAATACTAGTCATTGCGATTAGTTTATCTAACAAAAATCCCAGATAAATCAGATATATGTTTCGTGATGAATCAATTTACAATCTTAACTAGAAACCATCGGTCATAACTCTGGGAAACTAAAAACCATTCTGTCAGAAGTCCGAGAAACCGCGCTATCAGTCATAGCGTAATGAAACTAGAAGTCATCGGTCATAACCTACAAGAAATGACAAACAATCGGTCATAACTCCAAGAAACTTCGAACTATCAGCCATAGCGCAAAGAAACTAGAAGTCATAGGTCACAACCTACAAGAAATGACAAACAATCGGTCATAACTCCAAGAAACTTCGAACTATCAGTCATAGCGCAAAGAAACTAGAAGTCATCGGTCATAACCTACAAGAAATGATAAACAATCGGTCATAACTTTAAGAAACTAGAAACTATCGACCATAACTCCAGGAAACTAGAAACTATCGGTTAACTCTGACAAAGTGAAAACCATGGGTCATCACGCAAAGAAACTAGAAGCCATCGATCATAACTCCAAGAAACTAAACACCATCGATCATAACTCCAAGAAACTAAACATCATCGACCATAACCCCAACAAACTAAATACAATCGATCATAACCTAACAAACTAAAAACTATCGATCATAACTCCAAGAAACAAGAAACCATCTGTCATAATCCCAAGAAACTAAACACCATCGATCATTATCCCAACAAACTAAACACTATCGATCATAACTCCAAGAAACTAAATACTGTCGGTCATGACTCCAAGCAAAAAGAAACCATTGGTCGTAAGCCCAAGAAACCATCGCTCATAATCCCAACAAACTAAACACCATCGACCATAGCCCCAATAAACTAAACACCATGGATCATAACTCAAAGCAACTATACACAATCGATCATAACCCCAAGAAACTAAACACCATCGATCATATCCCCAAGAAACTAAACACCATCGATCATAATCCCAACAAACTAAACACCATCGATCATTATCCCAACAAACTAAACACCATGGATCATAACTCAAAGAAACTATACACAATCGTTCATAACCCCAAGAAACTAAACACCATCGATCATATCCCCAAGAAACTAAACACCATCGATCATAACTGCAGGAAACTAGAAACCATCGACCATAACTCAAGGAAACTAGAAACAATCGATTATAACTGCAAGAAACTAAACATCTTCATCATAACCTCAACAAACTAAACACCATCGATCAAAACCCCAACAAACTAAACACCATCGATCAAAACCCCAACAAACTAAACACCATCGATCATAGCCCCAACAAACTAAACATCATCGATCATAGCCCCAACAAACTAAACATCATCGATCATAGCCCCGACAAACTAAACACCATCGATCAAAGTCCCAACAAACTAAACACCATCGATCATAGCCCTAACAAACTAAACCCCATCGATCATAGCCCCAATAAACTAAACACCATCGATCATAACTTCAAGAAACAGGAAACCATCCGCCATAAAATCAAGAAACCAAAATTGTCGGAAATAGCTCAAAGAAACTGTCTTTTGCCATGTCTAAATCTAACGATCTCTTGTCTTGGTCTAATCAAGATAACACAGTACGGCAGGTATAACAACCGAGCCTTTGTACAGTAAAAGCCTCGGATCCCCTGAGCTAACACAATATTGTTTTCCTGGCCGGATGGCTCAAATTTTTAACTTTGTGTCGTCTAATGAAACTGCTTCGTTTCAGATATTGTATTAATTATTTCAAGATTTAAAAGCAATTAAATACGTGATGCCATTGAAGAGCGGTTTTATGCTTTAGAGAAAAGTCCGCTGAGAATTTTTATTTGGTTCTTTGCCAAGCCTTTCATTTTATGTCGTTACGAAACCGTTATAAATCTCTGATAGTTTATCTAATATTTCACTTTATCTCGTTACGAAACCGTTATGATTCTCCGATAGTTTATCTGGAACATGAGATGATTCATCGTTGTGTACTTACCGACATCACTGTACCATGTAATCTGGTTAGTTATTAGAACTATTGATGCATTAATTTATTCAGTATTATTAATACGGCTTTTGCGCTGGATGATGAGAATGTATTCCAGTAGAGCAGAACACTTCGTGATATGGCTGCGTTAGGGGATCTTATTTACCGAGAGAATTACAGAAGCCGATTATGGCCATCTCTCTGCCTCATTCCTGCCACTCGCTTTCGGCTACAGAGCGCAACAGCGAGGTAACGAGGCGACAAGTTGGCTAGGTTATCATCATATTAACAATAAATAAGGGAGGACTTTGGGGTGGGCGTATTTATAAAGTGTGTGACACATTCCCATAGGATAAAGCTAATAAATAAGTAAACAAGTCAATGACTTTGTTTGTCTCGAACTCGAGTAGGACCTTACTACTACTACTAAGTTTTTTATACACTAGTTTTCTTTTTCTAGAATGAGTATACACGTGTACGATTTGGCGCAAAATAACTAGCCCTTTATTTACTATCATCAATTACAAGCAAGGCGACCGTGTCCCAACATTAAGACTAATCAATCAATTAATCGATTAATCGATTAACACCAATCAATCAATCAATTAATCAATCAAATCTCCAATATAGGTTTACAAACTGGTGCAAGTATAGCCATGAGAATTTAGTCGAAATAACTTCTTTAAGAACCAGATGTAATTTTACACAAATCAGAATTGTGTACGTTTGCTCAAAAAGAGAAAAATCGACGAAAACACCACACACAGATTTGGACAATAAAACGTTTTTGTTAAAATTGCGTGGCCGCTGTTTAGTGGCTAGCGTGTGGGCCTACTGCATTTGGACCTGCATCGATCATCCGCTCAAAGATGTGAATTTAGCTGTCCACCAGCAGTATAGGAGTGGGTCCACAATGCAGCTCGAACAAGTGCAGCGTGGATTTCAACACGGTTCCAAGTAATGAGCAGTGTTAAACTGACAATGTACCCTTGCGGTGTTAAACTGCAAACAAACAAACTTATGGTAGACAGTCATTTTTTAAATCAACTATACATAATGTAGGTATGTGGGGGTGAAGAGGGAGAGAGACACCTTAAACAGATTTTGAAAAGAACATTACATGTGGCAGTCGTTCAAGGGTTGGCGGTTTGGCCCACTGAAACACCTTGATGTAGCGCTCACAGCTCTGAGTTCATCTGTCGCAAGGGATATGACTACGTGATAGAAGTGGACAATACGTAAGAACCCGTAGCCATAGCTAAGTGGTAGCGAGTGTGCTTATACTAATGCTACTTCGATTAACCGTTCACGGGATCGAGTCCGTCTTTCGACAATCCAGTATTTGAGCGAGTCACACGTTGTGGCTCCGGCAATTGCAGTGGTGGTTTTTACGAGGTGTCTTCCCAATTTCCACCGCAGTGAGGCAAGGTGTAGTGTGAAGTGGAGAATGCGTCGCCATATAAGTGAATTACCCTTGAGTACGACGTTATACCCAATCAAAGAAACAAACAATCCACATGAGGTATATGAGTGAGCGACACAATGTGGCTTCGGCAATCGCTTTTCCAGATTTTCCACCGTTATTAGGCAATGAGAAGTGCATGTGAAGTGGGAAAACCGTCGTTATATTTAAGTGAAATACCCTTGATCGAGGCACGACGTTAAACCCCAATCAAACAAACAAGACTATATGTAGGCTAAACACCATCGGTCGTTGCTCCAAAAAACTAAACACTATCGATCATAACTCCGAGAAACTAAACAACATCGGTCATTAGTAGTAGAGGAAGAGCAGCTGAGGTCGCATTTATTAGTACATAATAAGGAACGTTTGTGCGTTACCATGTAGTAAA